>PVLC010023835.1:0-10413 GCA_004027655.1 Graphiurus murinus | reverse complement strand
ACGCCTGGCCCCAATAGCTTTTCTTTTCTTTCTTTTTTTTTTTTTTTTTCTTTGCTTTTGGTGGTACTGGGGATGGAACCTAGGGGCATTCTACCTCCGAGCTATACCCCCAGACCTAATTTTTTTTTTTTTTTTTGCAGTACTGGGGATTGAACTCAGGGGCATTCTATCTCCAAGCTATACCCCTAGACCTATTTTTTATTCTTTATTTTGAAACAGGGTCTCACTAAGTTGCGGAGTGCCTCACTAGGTAGCTGAGGCTGGCTGCGAACCTGGATCCTCTCGTCTCAGCCTCCCAAATGCTGGGATTACAAGCATGCACCACCACGCCCAGCTCTTAGACCTATTTTTTATATTTTACTTGAAGACAGGGTCTCACTAAGTCATGGAGGGCCTCACTAAGTTACTGAGGCTGGCTTTGAACCTGCGATCCTCCTGTCTCAGCCTCCTAAGTACTGGGATTACAAGCGTGCACTACCATGCCCACCTTCCAAGAGCTTTTCTAATTGTTATTTATCTGTAATTCCTTGTATTGTGCCCTGCATGGCCAAGGAAACCCTCAGAATTCTTGACCAACTGCTTCTCTTAAAATTCACATGCGCCAGGCGTGGTGGCGCACGCTTGTAATCCCAGCATTCGGGAGGCTGAGACCGGAGGATCCCAGTTCGCGGCCAGCCTCAGCTACCTAGTGAGGCACTCTGCAACTTAGTGAGACCCGGTTTCAAAATAAAGAATAAAAAATAGGGCTGGGGGTGTAGCTCGGAGGTAGAATGCCCCTGAGTTCAATCCCCAGTACTGCAAAAAAAAAAAAAAAAAAAAAAAATTCACTTGCAATCCCAGTACTTGGGAGGCTGAGATAGGAGGATCGAAGGTTCAAGGCCAGCCTCAGCTACTTAGGTCCTCCGCAACTTAGTGAGACCCTGTTTCAAAATAAAAAATAAAAAATAGGGCTGGGGATGTACCTTAGAGGTAGAATGCCCCTGGGTTCAATCCCCAGTACTGCAAAAAAAAAAAAAAACCAAAAAAACAAACAAACAAAAAATTCACTTGCATCTGGCTACCAGTTCATAGATAATCATTGTGTCTTCCTATGCCTATCTCAGAATATCCTTTTATTTAGTCTTTATAAGTTACAATACCAAGGACCAATGTCAATAACTCGTAAGGACTAATATTACCTTATATTTTAACAATATACATGATTCCTAAAACTGTCTTAGGGAATTTTAACTAAGGACTTTCTATGATCCTCAATCCTATGGGGAAAAGTTGTCAGAAACCATATATATTTATGACATGGCCATCAGCAGGCCCTCAATGATATATGCCCAGTTCTCTCTTTGTTAGCTAATGTTTTGGTTTGCTGGATTCTCTGGTGATCAATAAATAAAAGCATTGTTTTAAAATGTTTAAACTGTTTGGTTTCTGCTTTTCTATAGGAAGAACTCTCTGGAATGAAAACAAAGTTACAAGTAGTTGTGCTCGAAAATGAAAGACTCCAGCAAGAGCTAAAATTTCCAAAACATGAGGAGACACTGAGGGAACAAACACCTGTGGAGGCGTCGGTGAGCATTTCAAGAGCTATGAACTCTGTTGCAGTGTGAATGTCCCTTCCTGCCCTCTCCCCCAGCCTTGTGAAATATAGTCTCTCCTTGAAGTTGGGCCAAAGTGCAATGTTGCTGTTTGCTTGGTATCTCAGTCCTGAGAGCCCCTGAGGAGGGTTTGTACAGATGAGATGGTAGAGTGACACCTTCCATTTCCTCTAGCTTCTTCTCTGAGCATACAATTTATGTTTTTTCCATATGAAAAGAGTAAATTTGGAAGCAGAAAGTGTGTTATATAGGAAAGACCTTATTAAAACGAGAAACTGTTCAGAACTTTACAGTCATCTCTGTTGAATTATTCTAAATCTTTCTTGAACTCTAAAATCTGGTAAGTCCAATTAACAACATGGTATAGCAGAAAGAAGGTTTGCCTGAGGGACCAAGCATCAAAATCCTAGTCCTTAGAGGTTGTCCCTGGGAAGCTGGGTGTTTAGCAGGTGGTTTTATAGGGCTTTGCATGGCTTAGCCTCATGGGTAATTCCTATATTGGTAATTAGGAATCCATATTAGGAGTTGAAAGCTGGGCATAGTAGCTCACACTTGTGTAATCTTAGTACTTAGGCGGCTGAGACAGGAGGATCACAGGTTTAAGACCAGCCTCAGCAACTTATCAAGACTCTTAGCAACCTAGAAGGACCATGTTTCAATCTTGGTGGAGGGGGAGGCATGGTACAGTTTGGAGATAGAATGCCTCTGGGTTCAATCCCTGGTACCACGAGAGAGAGAGGGAGAGGGAGAGGGAGAGCAGGGATTATAGCTCGGAGGTAGAATGCCTCTGAGTTCAATCCCCAGTACCGCCAAAAAAAAAAAAAAGATAGCTGAGAATGCAAATTCCTGGGACCTGTTCCCTGAGAATCTGGTGGGTTCTAGGAATATGAATTTTAACTGTGTGTGTGTGTGTGTGTGTGTGCGCGCACACATGCATGTGCGTGCACTATAGGGGATTGAACCCAGAGGCATTCTGCCTCTGAGCTACAACTCCAGCCCTTTTTTGTTTTGTTTTGGATTTTGTTTTGAAACAGGGTCTTGCTAGGTTGCTGAAAGTCTCACTAAGTTGCTGAAGCTGGTCTTGAACCTGCAATCCTCCTGTCTCAGCCTCCCAAGTACTGGGATTATAGATGTGTGTCACCATGCCCAGCTTAAAAAAATTGTTTATTAGTGCATTGTACTTGTACATGTATAGTGATACATTTGTATATGCACATAATATTATTTGATCTGTTTCTTTTCTTGTACTTCTCCTTTCCTTTCCCTCTTCCCTCACCTATCTTCTTCCACTATTCTACTTTTCTTTCTCCTAATTTTCATAAGGTCTCCTTTCTTCAAGAACATGAATTTTTATCAAGTTCCATAAGTGATTCTAGTATCAGTGGCCCACAGTTTAAAGAACAGTGTATCAGATGATCTCTATAATTCTCTGACCCAAAATTCTTGTAATGATATTTAAATAGCATTTAAAATTAATATCTTCTACCCAGGTATAGTGGTGCATGCCTGTAATCCAGTACAGTACAATCCAGTACAGTAAGACAGGTGGATTGCAGGTTTGAAGCCAACCTCAGCCAATTAGTGAGACCCTGTTTCAAAAAAATATAAATAAGCCAGGTGTGGTGGCACACGCCTGTAATCCCAGTACTTAGGAGGTTAAAACACAAGGATTGCAGGTTCAAGGCCAGTCTCAGCAATTTAGTGAGGCCCTTAGTAACTTAGCAAGACCCTGTTTCCAAATAAAAAATAAAACATGGCTAGAGGTTTAGCTCAGAGTTAGACTGCTCTTGTGTTCAATCCCAGCACCATACACACAAAAAAAGAATTATATATGTGTGTATGTGTATACATATGTGTATATATATACACATATATATAATTTCATAAATATATATATAGAAGGGCTGGGTGTAGTTTGCAGGTAGAATGCCCCTGAGTTCAATCTCTAATACCTCCCAAATTTAATATCTTCTTATGATTTATCAGAGATACTTTTGCATTAATTTTTTTGGGGGGGTACTGGGGATTGAACCCAGGGGCATTCTACCTCCAAGCTACACCCCCATTCCTATTTTTTTATTCTTTATTTTGAAACAGGGTCTCACTAAGTTGCGGAGGGCCTCACTAAGTAGCTGAGGCTGACCAAGAACCCGGACCCTCCTGTCTCAGCCTCCCAACTCCCAAGTACTAGGATTACAAGCATGCACCACCACGCCCAGCTGCATTAAATTTTTTCACTCTTGCTATAGGACATAGTGAATCACAGCTTGTTCTGCTTTTTGAAGTAATTTTAACTTGCCATGAAGTTTTAGTACTTGCCTGTTGCAGCTTTACTTTATAATGGACTCTGGTGGTTTTGACTTAGTTGTCATTTGTCAGTTCTGTTGAGAGAACAATATGAAGATTCTTGATGTTTTGCCTAGGTATCCTTTTGTTTTTGAAGTTTTGTTTTCTAACTTGATATTTCATTTATAATTCTTGAGTTTTAAATATGTTAGAATGCTATTGAGATGTATCTGATTATTTTATGATACTGGAGATTGAACCAGGAATGTTCTCCCTCTAAGCTGCCCATTCCCAGCCATTCTACTTTTTATTTTGAAATAGTCTCACTAAGTTGCTGAGGCTGGCCTCAAACTTGTGATCCTACTATCTCAGCCTCCCAAATACTAGAGTTACAGGTGTGTACTACTATACCTAGCTGAGAAATATCTTATTATTTTAACTTTGAAAAAATAAAGAAAGAAGATTAGTATTTCAGTTTACTTACTTTTTTTTTTTTTTTTTTAATTTTGAAACAGGGTCTCACTAAGTTGTGGAGTGCCTCACTAGGTAGCTGAGGCTGGCCGAGAACCCAGATCCTCGGTCTCAGCCTAGCAAATGCTGGGATTACAAGCGTGTGCCTGCAGTTTCATTTAAGTTTATAATCAGTTATTTCCCCCTGACTACTTACTTCTTTCTGAATATTTGTATAATTATTAATGATGAAAAATTCCGTCTTAGTTTACTACTTTAATATCAATTGGAAGAAATTACCATCTAGAAAGTACTTAGAAGTAGCTCATTTAAAGAGTAAATATGAACTTTTTCTTTCCTTCTAAATATGCAGTCGCTTAGCACACAGTGACTCAATGGTTCATAGTCTTTAGTATTTAGACAGTGGTAAAAAAAGGGGAAGAGAAGTGAGAAAGGAACTGAACAGCCTGATGAGTTGAGGGCCAGGGAAGCAAGTGACATGGAGGAAAAGGAAACAGTGGCAGAGCATTGGTGACTCATGACTTGCAGTGAGAGCACAGGGAATGGCTCACAACTCACCAGGCTGCACTGAGGCTTCGCTGTCTTAGACATTTGCATGAGCTAAGGCAGGCGGAGGGTATCAGATGACCTTGATGTCTAAGGTTATTCTGCTGTGTTACTTACTGTTACAGAACTGCCACCCATTCTTCACTTGTATAGGTGATTTGAGGTGTGTAAATAAACTTTGCATGATGTTGGGCTGGAGTGTCAATATGAATAAAGCTTTTATTTATTTATTTATTTATTTATTTTTCGTGTGTGTGTGTGTGTGTGTGTGTGTGTGTGTGTGTGTGTGTGTACCGGGGATTGAACCCAGGGGCATTCTACCTCCAGGCTAAACCCCCAGCCTTATTTTATTCTTTATTTAGAAACAGGGTCTCACTAAGTTGTGGAGGGCCCCACAAGTTGCTGAGGCTGGCCTTGAACCTGTGATCCTTCTGTCTCAGCCTCCCAAATACTGGGATTACAAGTGTGTACCACCATGCCCAGCTGAATAAAGCTTTTTAGAATTTCCTTTTATTTTTTAGTTTTTGCAGTGCTGGGGAACTACAGCCCTAGCCCCACCTTTTTTTTGGGGGGGTGGGGGGTACTAGAGATTGAACCCAGAGGCAGAGACAGAATTCCTAGCTATACTCCCAGCCCTTTTGTTATTTTTATTTTAAAATAGGGTCTTGCTAGGTTGTTGAGTCTTGCTGACTTCCTTGTGTATGTTAAATGTTTCACAATATCCTCTTTTGAAAAATAATTTTAATAATTACATAGTAATAACTGACATTTATTGATGACTACTCGGTTATAATGTTCTAGACACAGTATCAAGCCCTTTATTTTCATTATATGATTTCAGTTTTACAATAATCATACAAGGCAGGTTTGATTTGTTTTTTTCAGAGGAGAAAAAGTACACAGTGGTTAGGTAACTCAAGAAACAGGTCTAAGGTCACAGAGCTATAAAATGGGAAGCAGTGACTTAAACCCAGGATTTTCTGACTTCTCAGTCCCGTTTGCCTAACCTCAGATTATGCTGCCTTTCTGCATAAATTAAAAATGCTTGTCAGCTGGGCGTGGTGGCACACGCTTGTAATCCCAGCATTCGGGAGGCTGAGACCGGAGGATCCAGGTTCGAGGCCAGCCTCAGCTACCTAGTGAGGCACTCTGCAACTTAGACCCGGTTTCAAAAAAAAATAAAGAATAAAAAATAGAGCTGGGCATGGTGGCGCATGCTTGTAATCCCAGCATTCGGGAGGCTAAGACCTGAGGATACACGTTCGCAGCCAGCCTCAGCTACCTAGTGAGACACTCCGCAACTCAGTGAGACTTGGTTTCAAAATAAAGAATAAAATATAGGGCTGGGGGTATAGCTCGGAGGTAGAATGCCCCTGAGTTCAATCCCCAGTACCGCAAAAAAAAAAAAAAAAAAAAAAAAAAAATGCTTGTCAATATTACATGAAATCCACAGCCAGGCGTGGTGGCGCACGCTTGTAATCCCAGCATTCGGGAGGCTGAGACCAGAGGATCCGGGTTCGCGGCCAGCCTCAGCTACCTAGTGAGGCACTCCGCAACTTAGTGAGACTCGGTCTCAAAATAAAAGAATAAAAAATAGGGCTGGGGGTGTAGCTTGGAGGTAGAACACCCCTGAGTTCAATCCCTAGTACCGCAAAAAAAAAAAAAAAAATGAAATCATTTTTGTTTGAAAAGACTATAAGTTTCCCCTATCAGAGAAGAGAAGAGAAGAGACTCCTTTTCAGAGTCTCTCACTTATCTATGGACTTGGATGATAACCAACAAAACTTTCAGCTTTTGACTTGGATATTGAAGAAATAAGGGTGTGTTTGTGTGTGTGTGTGTGTGTGTGTGTGTGTGTGTGTGTGTGTGTGTGTATTGCTGGGAATTGAACCCACAGGCATTCTACCTCTGAGCTACACCTCCAACCCTATTTTATTTTGAAACAGGGTCTCATTAAGTTGCTGACAGCCTTATTAAGTTGCTGGAGCTGGCCTCGAACCTGCGATCCTCTTGTATCAGCCTCTAAAGTACTGGGATTATAGGTATGTGCTACCATGCTCAGCTGCAGATGATTTTTTAAAGCTAAAATTACTCAAAGTATATTTAATCTTCACTTTTCATCATTTTTTTTTTTTAAGCCCTGGAAGTTGAACCCAGGGACATTCTATCTCTGAGCTACACTCCCAACCCTTTTTATCTTTCATTTTGGAACTGTGTCTTGCTAAGATACTGAACTACTGCATGCTGGCCTTGAACCTGAGATCTTCCTCCCTCGGCCTACCAAGTATCGCTATTACTAAAGGCGTGTGCCACCATGCCCAGTTCATCATCTTATAAAATTTCTCTTCCTGGAAAGCTTTCTCTAGAATTCAAAAATAATAAAAACATTAAAACATGTTATTTCTTAGAAATTTTGCCATATGTAGTCATTCAAAGATCTGGGAGATTTTTTTTTAGGTGGAAATTTTCTGAGCCATTTCTGTGTTTATTCTCATCTCCTCTGCTATTAACACCCCCCCCCCCCAATTAAGAAATAAAAAGAAGTTTTCAGTGATGTTCAGAGATTTAATATACAGAGATGTTTTTAAATCTTGGTAAAATATCTTTTTTTTTTTTTTTTGTAGTACTGGGGATTGAACCCAGAGGCATTCTACCTCTGAACTACACCCCCAGTCCTATTTTTTATTCTTTATTTTGAAACAGGGTCTCACCGAGTTGCAGAGGGCCTCACAGATCATCCTATCTCAGTCTCCCAAGTACTGGGATTACAAGCGTGAGTCACCACGCCCGGCTTTCATTCATGTTTTTAAAAGCTATCTTGGAAGAACAAAGTGTCTATTAGACCAGCACTTCCTTCCAAAGAATGATAGCATTTTATATCATAAATTGGTAATCTGTGGTCTGCACACTTTATCCATAGGAAATTAGTGCCACCCTCCTTCATTAATCTCATTCATTGACTTTGAAAGCAGTCAGAGCCAGGCATGGTGGCGCATGCTTGTAATCCTAGCATTTGGGAGGCTGAGACCAGAGGATCCAGTTCTCAGCCAGCCTCAGCTACCTAGCGAGGCCCTCTGAAACTTAGTGAGACCCTGTTTCAAAATAAAGAGTAAAACATAGGGCTGGGGGAAGGAGTAAAAAATAGGGCTGGGGGTATAGCTCAGAAGTAGAATGCCCCTGAGTTCAATCCCCAGTACCACAAAAAAAAAAAGAGAAAAAAGAAAAAGCAGTCAGATATTTGGAGTGTTGGCCCTTCCTACAAAATCAATCATAAGCTCATCAGCTTTCATGCTGTAGTACTCTCAAGTCCCTTATTTGATTCTCTAGCTTTATATTTATATTTATATTTATTTTTATAAATATTATAAATATATATTATATATATTTATATTTATTTTTTATTTTATATTTATTTATTTTATTTTTTGTACTGTGAATTGAACCCAGGGGCATTCTACCTCTGAGCTACATTCCCCAGCCCTATTTTATTTATTTTTTTATTTTGAAACAGGGTCTTGCTAAGTTGCAGAGGACCTCACTAAGTTATTGAGGCTGGCCTCAAACCTGCAACCTCCTGTCTCAGCCTCCCAAGTACTGGGATTACAGATGTGTGACACTATGCCTGGCTTCTAGCTTCATCTTCTGACATGTATTACCTTGTACTACTTAAAATGGTGAGTTTCCTATGACCTCTACCCCTCTTGCAGGCACCATGCTCTTTCACGCCTCCGTGACTTTTCACATGCGATTCCCTCTTCCTAGATACCTCGCTTGAACTAAAACCTCTTCAGAAAGCCTTTAAGTTTATGTTTGCTCATAATATGCCTCGTATGTTCTGGCATAGCTTTCCACACGCACCTTTGGCCTAGTACTTACCGTATTGAATTCAAATGATCCGCTCTGGGGTTGGTCTCCCTCACTGGACTGTAAACCCCATGGAGCTAAGATCGGTCTTGTTTGTTTCTGTTTCTTCCAAGAAAGATATTCATTCTTGTTCATTCATTCTGTCTTCTGCTGTGCACAGTATCTGAGTACAGTAGCTGCTGTAGAAATGCTTGCGCTAAACTGAGCTTCCAGGAGACTGGAATAGAGCCTCAGAATCCTACTGTGGAAGAGTGCAACGCCCCGCATTCTGACGAGCTGGTGCTGCGGTTGGGTCTAATCCCGTTTTCCCTTAAAAACGAGCGAGCTCCAGACTTTTCTGCCCTTAGCAAGAGTGCCATCGTCATTTGTTGGGTTAAGTTAATAGAAGTATTTTTGTCCTTGTTACACACAACAATTTCCTAGTTGGTATTGTATTTGTTTGTTGGTTGGTTGGTACTGGGGATTGAACCATGGGGATTCTACCACTGAGGTACATCCCTGAGCCCTTAAAAAAAAAAAAAGAAGCCTGTTTCCAAATAAAAAATAAAATAGGGGCCGGTATGGTGGCCGTACACTCATAATCCCAGTACTGGGAGGCTGAGACAGGAGTATCACAGGTTCAGGGTCAGCCTCAGCACTTTAGCAAGACCCTCAGCAACCTAGTGAAACCCTGTTCCAGAACAAAAAATAAAAAAGGCTAGGGGTGTGGCTCTGAGGTAGAATGCCACTGGGTTCAATCCCCAGCACCTAAAAAATAAGAAATGAAAATACTGTTTTGCTAAGTTACCTTAAATGTGGAGAAGGTGGCAGAGGTGGCAAACTGACAATGGATGCACCAGATTCAACCTGCAAACTTGTTTTGTTTGATAAACTTTGAGCTAATCTTAGCAGTGTTTCAAATGAAGATGCAGAATTTGTTTTATCAATACTCTGTGGTAATGGGAATTGACTGAAACTTAGCAGGGGATGTGTCCTTTGCATGGGACATGTTTCTATGGGTTACCATGGTCCCCACCACGCCTGAGTCCCTGAATGCAAACTGCATGTCACTGTCACCACATGTGTATTGTCTGTCTGTCTTTCTTTCTTTCTTTCTTTCTTTCTTTCTTTCTTTCTTTCTTTCTTTCTTTCTTTCTTTCTTTTTGTGGTACTGAGGATTGAACCCAGGGGCATTCTACCCCTGAGCTACACCCCCAGCCCTATTTTATTTTATTTTGAAACAGGGACTTGCTAGGTTGGTGAGAGTCTCACTACTGGCTGAAGCTGTGCTCGAATTTGCAGTCCTCCTGCCTCAGCCTCCCAAGTACTGGAATTACAAGCATGTGCTGCCACCATTCTGGGCTCTATTTTACTTTTTTTTTGGAAACAGGATCTCACTAATTTGCTGAGGGCCTCACTACATTGCTAAGGCTGGCCTCAAACCTATGATCCTGCTGTCTCAGCCTCCCAAGTCCTGGGATTACAGATGTGTACTACCATACCCGGCTGTGTATTATTTTTCTTATCACCACATGTACACTATTTTCTTTTTGAATATAACTTTTTGGAAAGAGGTAAAAGCAGAAGGGGTTCAGGAACTAAAGGAAAAAGACGATTTCTTTTTCTCTCCTCATTAACATTTCTTTTTTTTTTTTTTTTTTTTTTTTTTTTTTTT
>PVLC010023834.1:0-25148 GCA_004027655.1 Graphiurus murinus | reverse complement strand
TGAATGTGTGTCAAAGAAAACATAATTTAATTTGAAGAGGGTTAAAAAGAGATGGAGAGAAGTACAAGTACACACTGACCTCAGGTATTCCTTCAAAGTTCAAATTTTCTCACAGGGGATATAAAGTCTAGATTTGAAAACCAAAAGGCTACATTATAATATTAAACTCCTCAAAGTCCATTCTCCCTACCTCACTATTTCCTCTGGGTAACAATTGTTGATACTGTTGATGTATTCTTGAAGGAGAGAACCAGGTTCTGCTTTTATCTCTTGAACCTTCTTAAGTCCACCACTTGTTACAAAAAGTCTCCGAGCTTTGCTATCATGCGGCAGCACCTCGAAAATTGAAGCACAAAAAAATGTCAGCTCATCTTTTCCAAGTTAGAGTATTGCTATTGAAAGGCAATAATATTATCTGAGAGAATGTAGAAGAAAATGTATGCCCAATATATTTGTAACAGAACGAGCCCAAATCTGCTGGTGACTGGAAGGGAAATGCCATCTAAACAGAAAGGTATCCACTGTCTCGACTTTTTTTTTTTTTTCCTTGCGGTGCTAGGGATTGAACCCAGGGGCATTCTACCTCCAAGATGCATCCCCAGTCCTATTTTTTAGTCTTTATTTTGAAACAGAGTCTCACTAAGTTGTGGAGGGCCTCACTAAGTAGCTGAGGCTGGCCTCGAACCCGGATCCTCCCATCTCAGCCTCCCAAGTACTGGGATTACAAGCGTGCGCCACCACGGCCCGCTGGGTGTCCACTTTTGATGTAGAAGAGATGAAACAGACATAACAACTGCAAAGGCAATGGCGATCCACTTGCAAATGTAAAACATGGAGCTCACACCCATTCGAGGTCTCTCCAATACCTACAAAATTAAAGGGCCTCTGGGAGCCAGCTCCCAAATTCCTCACCAGCCTCCTCACCCTCCAGTGTCCACCTTAAATGTTTCGGTAACATCAGGACATGCACACTGCATCATTCCTTGCCTTTGCTCCTGCAGTCTCCTCTCCCTAGAAGACCTCTGCACATACCATGAGTCTCCCCTCTTTGGCCTGGCTACATCTTATTCATGTTTAAGACTCAGCTCAAATGTTACCTCCTTTAAGAAATGTTTAAGAAAACACAAAATTGTGCCCAAAGTAAAATAGTCCCAAAGGTACCTTTGGAAGAGTGTACAATGTGAGGTACTGTCTTTACTTGACATTAGCTGTGTAACTTCCATAAATCCCACTGATTTTTGTTGTTTAACTCTTAACACAGCCTAGTGTTTATTTTATAGTAAGTTCAATAAAACTGAGATATCTTGCTTATTAGACTAAACAAACTACAAAATGAAACTTTCAAAAATAGTATCAACTACTTATTTTCAAGAGCTGATGATTACAGAAGGCCAACTCAGCCCCTTACCCCTCTCCCTCTGAGATGACCAAACTAGCTAATTGACTTCTTATTCAGCACCCAAAAAGGCACATAAAAGTGAAGACTTGAGCTGGGCATGGTGGCACATGCCAGTAATCCCAGGACTTGGGAGGTTGAGACAGGAGGACAGCCTCAACAACGTAGCGAGACTCTCAGCAACTTACTTAGACCCTGTTTCAAACTAAAAAATAAAACAGGGTGTGGCTCAGAAGTAGAAATCCCCTGGGTTCAATCCCCAAGAAAACACACACACACACACACACACACACACACACACACACACACACACACACCATACACACACAAAATGAAGACATGGATTGATTTCTCTTGTGCAGTAATTTGGTCTTTTCTCTGCATTATTTGGTTAAGTAGTAGACTTGTCAAGTGGGCATGCCATTGTATCTCCTATATCCAATATAACTAAGAGAAAAAATGTTTCATTACTAAAGAAGAAATAGAGCACAAGGTCTAACACAGAACTGCATCCTGAGGTGACATCAGGCACTAGAAAACCTCTGCTTTTCAGTAGCTGTAGAGCTTGAGTGTCGGCCAAGCTGTTGGGGACCATGGAGGTCAGAGAACTGTAGGCTATCAGAAGAGTCCAGAGTGGGCGTGGTGGTACTTGCTTATAATCCCAGTACTTGTGAGGCTGAGACAGGAGGACCTCAGGTTCTCGGCCAGCCTCAGTAATTTAGTGAGGCCCTCTGCAATTTAATGAGACCTTGTTTCACAATAAAAAATAAAATAGGGCTAGGGGTGTAGCTCAGAGGTAGAATGCCCCTGGGTTCAATCCCTAGTACCATTAAAAAAAGAAAAAAAAAAAAAAAAGTTCATCTATTAGATGAGTACCTAAAACTAGGCCTACTTAACCAGAGAGCCTACTTTAAAAGTTAGAATACATAGTTTTTATTCATTATTTGTAGAAATGTAGTATACAAATTGCATGTTTTATTTGTTTAAAACAGCTTTTTTGTTTTGTTTTCACTTTTTGAGTGCTTATTATGTGCCTGGGAATGAGCTAGCCTCTCAGATCTCATTTCACTTTTACAATGGTTCTGTGAAATAAGAACTATTATTATTACCATTTTGTGGGTAACCAAACTAAGACTTAGAGAGGTCAGAGAATGAGGTTGCTAAAGAATGAGAGCCACTACAACATAGGAAATCCAGGCCCCCGGGCTCCTGAGCCTGTGTGCACGGCCACCGTGGCATACGACTTGCACAGGCCCCATCTCCTGAAGTCACATATATGGAGCATAATTAACCAGTTCTTGAGAGCATAGGGTCATCGCCCTGCCCGTCAGTGGCTGTGTAATGCCATCATTCTCTTCCATCCCTGGCTATCAGTAGTCAGGTCTGCTGACCAAGGCCACTCAAGCAGCTTAACCTTTCTACCTTACTACATTTGCTATCACTTAATCTGCAATGATCTAAGAAATATGACAGCTACATTTGTTAAAATTGTTCATTAAAAAGTCAATATACTTCAAATGACTTCCTGAGAGCATCTCAGTTAAATGCATGGACTTTGTGAAAAATTCTGAGTGGCTCAGAGACCTTTTTCTCTTTTTCATAAGATTTTTGCCATGTTCCCCAGTGAATGAGATTAAAAGACACTGGGAACATTACTAGAAGTTACTTATCAATATAAATTATCTGTATTATGGTTTTTATGTGTTGGCGTACTCTTTACTTCTTGAGAACATTTAAAATGACAGTACAGAGGCTGTAAGAAGAATATGGGAAAGGATGAAGTGCTTCATTTATATGTGGACTTAATTACCCTGTGTTACCCCCGTCAGTATGGATTGGTTAGAGTTAAATAGTGAAACCCAGACCCCATCTTACAGAAGAAAAGAGAGAAGAGGAAAACAAAGCCAGCAGTCATTTTCATTTCCAAGCCCTTCTAACAGGCTGAGAGCGCTTCTTACCTTACTGAACTGGCCAACCACATGCTTGAGAATGTTGGGAGGAGCGTCATACAGGAATGGCTCGAGGGCCGGTAGGTAGGTGCATTTTTGTAGGATACTCTTTATGGCTTTTTTACTCTATTGAAATACAGAGCAAGATGCATTCAAAAGTGAGTAATCAATGAAAGCTTGACAAGAATTTACGTCTCTCATTTTTTACATGTAAAAAAAAACTCCTATATTTTATTGGTTTTATCATAAAATACCTGCCAATTGTCTCTGTGTTAAACCTTAAAATGTGTAGTGTATAACTGAACTCTTAAAATATCTATGAGAAAATTAAAATTATAAAGCATAAAGTTATAGGCAGTAAATGAATATGTATCTATTATATTAGTGTAAGATTTTGCATATGTAAAATAACTAATACCTCCTATTTCTCCCTATCAACAAATATGAGAAAATAACTTAGTTTATCATGGAATTTTGTTTTCTCCAAAAAGTTCTGTGCTTTTTACATATGCTGTCAGAAATGTCTACTATGTGCTTATTTGGTGGGCATCTACACAGAAGCTGCTGTAGTTTATGAGAAGAAATTTCCCTCTTTAGATGGAAGCTGTCAAGAAAATTCTCTCCACAACAAGTGGAACAGCACCCACAAGCAAAAGGATAAGTGCCAGTGCACCTTCCCGGCACCACCCACACTCCTCCATATTTCAAAGTGACCCCATGTGGTGCTGTCCCCTGCCGCAAGTATGGCTACGGAAGGCCCTGGTGTGGCTGCAGCACCTGGACGCAGCCAGCTCAGAGGCCATGGCTGGCGCTGACTGTGTCTCTGTATTACAGGCTGCCCCTCCATTCTGGAAAGCTCACAGCTGTGTTTGTTTGTCTGCAGGCACTTTCCAGCAGAATTCCACATGTGCTTGTAGAAGCTTTGTGCTTCAGCGCATCCTTGACAAGTTTGCGCTGCTCACCTCTCCTCTCTCAGGCCTTCACCAACCCAGGATTCTGGATTATGATCTTGTTAGTGGATGTTTAGCAATGCTCTTTCAGTTAAGGGGCATTCTGAGTTTTCACAACATGAATTTTGTAACTGGTAAATGAATTCAGCCAAAAATTCATCATGTTTGTGCTATTACTAAAAGGTCTCTTGAGTGTAAGTTTTCTCAGAGACCCAGGATTAGGCAGTCTAAAATAACCTATCTCTTGACATATTTGTCCTAAAACATTGTTTTATAAATTAGATTAAATAAAGTAAGGAATGTATGATATGTAGCCCACTTTTCACCACTAGTATAAGTTTAGAATTAAACTCTCATGTATAATGTGCCTGGTTATACTGCACCTTTGTGAACCATCTTAAGATCATGGTGACCTTCATAGGCCAACAAATGACCTTAACAGTACTGGTGACAAGGCCTAGTGACCATCTAGCAGAGATCACATCCACTGTAACACACTGACAGTCTTACTCTAATCCTTGTAGCTCCAAATTGATGATGTACTATCAAGTTATTGATCAAGAACTCTAAGGAGTCTAATGACACTAGAAATTAATTGAACTTTACTATCCTTCATTTGGAAGAAATATACGCAATGTGTGACTATATTCTTATAGATAGGAATATATGTTGTGATTAATAATAAGCTATATTAACTAGCATGAAGGAATTATTAATCTTAAGATTTAACACACAACGAATGCTGTGTGCATGTATGTCTATTACTCTGAACCTCCCTATGACATGTAATTACAATGTACCAATAAAAATAAACTTAAATTTAAATTTAAAAATAAATATTTTATTTGCATTATTTCTCAGCTTAAGATTTTAACAACTTTATGGATATGATTCATGTATCATAAATTCCCTCCTTTCAAGGACACAATTCAATGATATTTACGCAGTCAGTTCCACAATCTAATTTTAGGATATTTTCCTCATCCTAAAGGGCCTCATGCCCCTGTATGCTCCCTCCCATTCCCCTCCCACTCACCCCTCCACATCCAGGCAACTACTAATCTACTTTCTGTCTCTATAAATATGACTTTCCTAGACAATTCACATAAATTAAATTATACAACTGTGAACATTCATGCCTAGAATATTTCACCCAGTAAAATGCTTATGAGGTTGATCCATTTTGTAGCATTTATCAATACTTCATTCCTTTTTGTTGTCAAATGGAAATCCATTATATGAATTTACCACATTTTGTTCATCCATTCACTAGTTGATAGATAAGTGGGCTGTTTCCACTCTTGGATAGTATGAATAATGGAATAATGCTGCTATAAAAATGTATATACAAGTCTGTTTAGACAAATGTTTTCATTTCTCTTGGGTAGAAACCTAGGAGTGGATTTTTGGGTAATGATGATAAATTTATGTTTAATATTTTGAGAAGCTGCCAAACTGTTTTCAACATAACTAAATATTTTACATTTCCACTAGCAATGTAAGAGGGTTCAAGGCTCCCCTATGGTGGTTAATACTTGTCATTGTCTGGGTAAAGGATCTCAAAAGACATTTCTCCACAGAAGACATATGAACGGCCAATGAGTGAATGAAAAGGTTTTCAACATCATTAACCATTAGGAAAATGCAAAACCACTATGAAATACCTATTCACATCCACTTAGAATGGCTATACTAAAAAATAAAGATAATAACAAGAGCTAGCAAGGATGTACAAAAATTGCTGGTGGGAATGTAAGATGGTGTGGCTACAGTGGAGCACAGTTTGGCAATTCCCCAAAACGTTAAATAGAGCTACCAATGACCCAGCAACTCCACTTCTAGGTATATACCCAGGAAGAAAGAAAATGCATCCACTCAAAAACTTGTTCAATAATACACATAGCAGCATTATTAAAAATGGATAAACAAAATGTGGTATATTAATACAAGGAATATTAGTTGGCAATAAAAAGGGAAAATACTAACATATGCTACAATACAGAGGAATCTTGAAACTCGGACTGTGTAGTAAGGAAGCCAGACACAAAAGGCCACATATATGACTGCATTTAAATGAAATGTCCCGAAGAGGCAAATCCACAGACAGAAAGTAACTTAATGGTTGCCTGGGCTATGGCAGAGGGGATGTTCACTGCTAATAAGAACAACATTTCTTTAGTGGAGAATAAAAGTATTCTAAAATTAGTTTGTGGCAATGGTTTCACAATCTATAAATATATTAAAAACCATTGAAATGTATACTTTGTGTGTGTGTGTGTGTTACTAGGGATTGAACTCAGGGGCATTCTACCTCTGAGCCACACCCCCAGCCCTATTTTATTTTTTGTGTTGAAACAGGGACTCACTACATTGCAGAGAGTCTCACTACTTGCTGAAGCTGGTCTCAAACCTGTGATCCTCCTGTCTCAGCCTTCCAAGTACTGGGATTATAGGTATGTGACACCATACCCAGCTAAATTCTTTAAGTGGGTACTTTATACTTTATATGAGTACTTTAAACTTTAAATGGGCAAATTGTATGGTGTGTGAATTATATCTCAATAAAGCTGCTTTTAAAAAAAGTTTCAGTGGAACAAGCATGACCACAGGAACACGACAGCTACGTCACAGAAGCGCGCGTGTGAGGAATGGTTGTGTAAACAAACAGAATGACCTGACTGAACTGCCAGGCTAAGGACATCTCCGTAAGATACCTTTAAATCAAAACACATGCAAACGCAAATGTCCAAAGATTTTCACAGGATGTTGTTCCGGTTTTTATTAAGGTACATGGAATAGCATAAGAGCAGGCAAATAGTAAGGCTACGCCACAACATGGGGGTTCTCCTGGATTGGAACCAATTAGAGGATGCCCACAGAAGCTGACACGCCTCTGGGACAGAATGAACTTCAACGTGGCCTTACAATTTGAAAACTGCTACAGAGCAACAAATGAGAAATACCACCAGATGCTTCCTGGTGTTCTTGGATACACTTTTCTCTACTGGGATAGTGTCAAATCAAAGAGACCTGAATGGACTCCATTCTAAAGCCATTAAAAGAACAACTGATTCAATCCAAGGGAACTTGGTGAAGAAAAAGAGTGATTGAATCCCCACAAAGGAGCAAATATTCAGATGGACTTAAAGTCTCAGAAAGATCACTAACAGGATAATGCCTGATAAAGAATCCACTTTTTAATTTTTTTTTTTTTTTTTTTTTTTTTTTTTTTTTTTTTGCGGTACTGGGGATTGAACTCAGGGGCATTCTACCCCCGAGCTATACCCCCAGCCCTAGTTTTTATTCTTTATTTTGAAACCGAGTCTCACTAAGTTGCAGAATGCCTCACTAGGTAGCTGAGGCTGGCCGCGAACCCGGATACTCCGGTCTCAGCCTCCCGAATGCTGGGATTACAAGCGTGCGCCACCACGCCCGGCTCACTTTTTAATTTAATACCCAGGTTCTTTCCCGAAAGTAAGTACAAGCAGAAGGAACTTCAGTATTGTTCATCTAATTAAGAGACCTTTGATAAGCTGAAACACAATAAAAGTCATCTTACTTTCAGAAGTGAAGTTTTCAGATTTACCTTACTCCAGTGATGTTTACATTGCATCATCATCATTCTTTAAAAACTGTTATATAAACTTAACAGTATATAAAAAATTATATAATGCTACCTAAACAACTATTTGAAGGGTTTCTCAAGCTAAAATTACTGTTGACTTCACTATTAATCATTCAGGCTCTACTTCATGTATTCTTTTATTTCACTTCTAAACAAAAGTTATTAAATGCAGGAATCTGTAACTATGTTCAATTGAGAGGTTATTATCAGCTAGAATAATATTTAATAATATTTAACAATAGTTTAATATTTAATAATATTTAACTATAGTTTAATATTTATATTAAATTATTCTATCTGCTAATATCCTCTCAATTGAACACAGTTACTATTCTATAAGAGGAGGGCTTGCAGAGGAAAGAAGAGGAAGTCTAGGAGGGTGAGGAAGAGACCAGCGAGTAGGGAAAAGACAGAGAGGGCATAAGACAAAAATGACAATGAGGTGAGAAATGCGAGTTCAAAAGAGGATGACATATACAGGTTTAAATTATACATTTGTGGCCGGGCGTGGTGGCGCACGCTTGTAATCCCAGCATTTGGGATTCGGGTTCGCAGCCAGCCTTAGCTACCTAGTGAGGCACTCCACAACTTAGTGAGACTTGGTTTCAAAATAAAGAATAAAAAATAGGGCTGGGGGTGTAGCTTGGAGGTAGAATGCCCCTGAGTTCAATCCCCAGTTCCGCAAAAAAAAAAAAAAAAAATTATATATTTGTGAATCATATATATACCTGGACAAATCAAATCTGGAAATGATGTTGTGGTTTCTCACCAGAAAGTCAAAGAATCAGAGGCCTGTTAAACTAGAAAAGACCCGAGAGAACACACTGTCAGTCTTTTTCTCTCTGCCAGCATGACCAGTATTGTCACAGTGTCTCAACAGCAGAGGAATGTGAGAGATACCCTAAATCTAATAAACCACTGCTTTGATCTAGAAAGGCTTCTAAACATTGAAAAAATGTTAATCTTGGAGGTCAGCTTCCCTCAATAAATTGTGAGAAGTAATAAAACAACTAAATAAATTCATTTTTATAAAACTTGCAAGTCAAATAAATGATTAATTATGCATAACTTTCAGTCTCTCTATATATAGTTCAAGTAATCTTCCTACCCCATTATACCATTTAAAGTCATGTTTCAGTAAATGTGCTTTCCTACTTGTTGATTTGCTATTTTGATTAAAATTTAAATGTAATTTAATTGTCTATTGTTAATTTTATTTGGAATTGTCTTTTTCGTCAACTTCCTTTAATCCAATACTGATTTTAAAAAGTTACACATTTTCCTAAGGAAGATCACTGGGAAACCTTTTTTCTTTGAAATTATCAAATTATTAGATAACCTATCCTACTTTATATTTACATGTTTGTGAATCACTTTAGTAGCTAGTAATATTTTTTCATAAAACTTGCCTTTTAAAAATGTATTAGCCAGCCAGGCGTGGTGGCGCACGCTTGTAATCCCAGCATTTGGGAGGCTGAGACCGGATGATCCGGGTTCGTGGCCAGCCTCAGCTACCTAGTGAGGCCCTCTGCAACTTAGTGAGACCCTGTTTCAAAATAAAGAATAACAAAATAGGGCTGGGGGTGTAGCTCAGAGGTAGAATGCTCCTGAGTTGAATCCCTAGTACCACAAAAAATAATAATAATAAATAAATAAAAATAAAAATGTATTAGCCTAATATGTTTAATGTAGTGAATCTTATGGACATCTTTTTAAAGGAACAAATAAATACAGGCATATAACTAAAAGATCAGGCAGCCTTGGAGTTTGGAGAAGTAAATTGTATACCTTCAGGAATATTTCCAACTAATTACATTATACTTTTGAAAAGCACATTAAATTATTTTGGGATTTTTTTTTTTTTTTTGCTGTACTGGGAATTAAACTCAGGGGCATTCTACCTCCGAGCTACATCCTCAGCCCTATTTTTTATTCTTTATTTTGAAACAGAGTCTGGCTAAGTTGCAGAGTGCCTCACTAGGTAGCTGAGGCTGGCCGCGAACCCAGATCCTCCGGTCTCAGCCTCCCAAATGCTGGGATTACAAGCGTGCGCCACCACGCCCGGCTCTATTTTGGGATTTTTTTTTAATGTAAAATGAACCAAAGATCTCACCAGCAAATTCCAATTCAAAAATCCTATTGTACCAAGCACAGCAGTGCACACCTTTATCCCCAGCAACTGGGAAGGCTGAGGCAGGAGGATTCCAACTTCAAAGCAGCCTGGGCAACTTAGAACATATCCTGAAATTTAAAAATTTTTTAAAGGGGGGCTAGGAATGTAGCTGGATGTACTCCAGTAGTAAAGCTACTGGGTTCCATCCCTAATACCTGAAAAAAATCCTGTTCAGGATCCCTCAGTTCTTATTTCATAGGAAAAGTCAACAAGAATGTAGAATGCACTAAACAGTCATTTTGCAAACAACTTTTCACTTGGATATATATTTCTCTAAAATATATCACAGATTTTTAGAGACAAGGGTAACCCATTTTCAAATAAGGAGTGATCTCAACTCTCCTGAATAACTTGTATTTCTTGTCTCATAATTACAATTTTGTCCATAAAGAAAATTAAAATACTTAAAATTACATATTATAAAGAGGGAGTCAGCTGGGCGTGGTGGCGCACGCTTGTAATCCCCGCATTTGGGAGGCTGAGACCGGGGGATCCGGGTTTGCGGCCAGCCTCAGCTACTTAGTGAGGCCCTCCGCAACTTAGTGAGACCCTGTTTCATATAGCTCGGAGGTGGAATGCCCGAGTTCAATCCCCAATACCACAAAAAAAAAAAAAGAAGGAGTCAAAATCTAACATCTTCATAAAATCACTATTGAGCTCTTACTTTCACTTGCAGGTCCTCTGAAGTGTCAGATGACATGTACAAAGAGAGGAGAACTGGCAAAGTATTGGTGACGGCAACGGCCCGAGCATGCTCCGGAGTGTGTCTCCCGATTTGTCCTAAGGCCCAAGCTGTAGCAGCCTTAATGTGATCTTCTGGTTCTTCTGACAGGCAGATTGACAACTGAGGCACACCCTGCAGCAGGATCAAAAGAGCAAGCATTATAAATCTAGAGTGGGATTAAAGAGTCTTCCTTGTCTCTCAAACATTAGAAGAAATCATTTTGGCCTTGATCCTTTTTTTTCGTAAATGGTTCAATAAATGAGCACATCACAGGGGCTGTCATTTCTTAAGTCAATAAAATCACTATAACTAAATTACCTTAATTATCTGTAACAATCCAACTTAACTACAAATATCTCTACTAGCTTTTACCCCCCACATAGAGGACATTCCACTGTGACAAACTAAAAATGTTTGGTATCTTAAAATGTTTTCTTCTTTTTTTTTTTCTTAAAAAAGTTAACTTAAAATCATTAAAGAAATAATCTTAGCCGGGCGTGGTGGCGCACGCTTGTAATCCCAGCATTTGGGAGGCTGAGACCGGAAGATCCGGGTTCGCGGCCAGCCTCAGCTATCTAGTGAGGCACTCTGCAACTTAGTGAGACCCGGTTTCAAAATAAAGAATAAAAAATAGGGCTGGGGGTGTAGCTTGGAGGTAGAATGCCCCTGAGTTCAATCCCCAGTACCGCAAAAAAAAAAAAAAAAAAAATCATTAAAGAAATAATCTTAGCCGGGTGTGGTGGCACACGCTTGTAATCCCAGCATTCGGGAGGCTGAGACCGGAGGATCCGGGTTCGAGGCCAGCCTCAGCTACCTAGTGAGGAACTCCGCAACTTAGTGAGACCCTGTTTCAAAATAAAGAATAAAAAACAGGGCTGGGGGTATAGCTCAAAAGTAGAATGCCCCTGAGTTCAATCCCCAGTACCGCAAAAAAAACAAAAAAAGAAATAATCTTCTCACCATGTGTAATAAACCCAAGAACAAAATAATTATTGACTCAAAATCAAATGAGTAGGAATCCTAAGTATCTTTTAGGTTCATTTAAAAGATTAACCTAAGATATTTAATAATAATATATTCAATTACACCTTTCCTTAAAAAGTATAGAATTTCTATTAATTTTTGTCAACTTCTAAAGATTGGATATCAAAGTAGAAATGATTAGTTTTGTCACGCAGATAGCTTGTGCTTATAGTTTGTATGGTAGGTTTCAATATTATCTAAATAATACAGACACAATTAACTAAAGAGCCACAAATGCATCACAGTTCATATACCCAAAGAAGAATCTAATAAACCAAATCAAGTCCTAATTCCAGATTCTATATAGGCATAATTTTCTAACTAATTTGAGACGACAGTAATTGCCTGAAATTTAGTACCACAAAAAACAGTATTCATGTGGTCATGCTACCATAGCAAAGGCCGAAATTATCATATATACATTTTTCCCCTCCATCTTTTAACTTGGTTATTAAGACTAATTTTCTAAAGAGACCTACTATATTTCTTCTTCATTGGCTTCTTCCCTACAACTAAAATTGTATATCTTTCAATACAAAAGGTCAGGCCTGTCTTCAGAGTAAAGGAAGTTCCTGGAACGCCCATACTTTCAGGATTTAACAAGATTGAGAAAGCAGGAGGAAAAGTAGACAGCCCCTCCACTGGACCCCAAAGCTCTGCCTTCCTGGTCTCAGTCGTTATGAATAACAAATGAGAAACAGAGCATGAACATGTTACTTAAATGGAAGGTGTTATTAGAAATCCCTACAGTGCTACATTAAAAAAAGGAGAGAGAGCAACACTACTGGGTGGTTTGCCTGGGACTGACTGCTGCTGCCACCTTGATCTTCAACTAACTGAAAAACAGAACCAGGTGGGAGAGGCCAGCAGCAACACTAGACAAAGGAGGGAGAGGCTCCCGCCGGCCTGAGGAGGACTCGGAAGCACCAGAGCAGCAACGTCTTTCATCATTCCTCCTGTGCGGCAGCTTTCTGACTCTCCACAAAGAACCGAGGATCAAAAATCCCAGGAACATCCTTACAGCGACCCTTCCAAATGCACCACTACTAGTCTAGTTGGGGGCACCGTCTGGGGTAAGGGAAGAACAAAAGGGAAAGAACAGGATAAAAGGAGGGGAAGCAAGGAGTCACCATGGAATAGGTAGAAAATAAAGGTCTGAGGCTTCCTTTTATTCTGAGGATTAGCCAGGGATTGATTAAATAAATAAATAAATAAATAAATAAATAAATAAATAAATAAATAAATAAGCAAGCCACATTTCTATTTAACAAACAGCAGCAGGTTTTTGATGCTAAGAAGCACACACCCTAGAGGGCAGCTGCGCACCAGGAGCACACACAGCCTCGGACATCTAACGTGCTCTTCAGGAGATCAGGAAATCCATATTTATTCATCAACATATATTTTGTGACCACCTACTGTGTGCTGGGGCCACACAACATAGTGGGTTCATACAAAAGCATATATTGAGATAAGGAAAAATCCCTGGGAAGCAAAAAACACTGCTGACATGTGCTCTGATTGCCTATGACTGAGAGAAATTTGTTTATGAAAGGTGACTGAGAAAAAGTGGAAAAAAAAGAGATGTCCTAGCCACTGCCATGGAGGACGGAAGGTACAGACCTCTGAGTATATGGAAGTTACTACTGGGCATGTCGTTTATAACAATCATTCTTAAGCCGAGCATGGTGGCGCACGCTTGTAATCTCAGTATTCAGAAGGCTGAGACAGGAGGATCACAGGTTCAAGGACAGCCTTAGCAATGTAGCAAGACTCTCAACAACTTAGTGAGACCCTGTTTCAAAATAAAAAGGGCTGGGGGTGAGGCTCTGAGGTAGAATGACCCTAAGTGTAATCCCAGTACTGAAGGAAAGAAAAAAAAGTGTTTTTAACTTCAATATGCTTTGCATGCTTGTAAACATGCACAATTAATTCTTTAAGATACAAATATACTTAATATTTAAATATATATAATACCCAGGCATGGTGGTGCAGGCCTGTAATTTAGTACTTGGGAGGCTGAGATGGGAGGATCAAAGGTTTGCGGCCAGCTTCAGCTACTTATTGAGGCCCTTGGCAACTTAGTGAGACCCTGTTTCAAAATAAAAAATAAAATGGCTGGGAGTGTAGCTCAGAAGTAGAATGCCCCTGGTTCTACTCCCAGTACTACAATAAATAAAAAATATGCATAATGTAAGACTGAAACAGTTGGTATTTAACTCTGAGTAAAACTTTGAATTCCCATAACCTAAGTCTTTCTTCAATGATTGCTTTGGGAAACATACTAATAAGCACTAAAAGAAAGCACTGAAACAACCAAAATTTTTTTCAGGTAATTCTTTGGCTCTGGCCATTCTGCTTTATATTCTGTGGGAGCACATCAACCTGTGGTTCTGTCTTGAAATATCTTACTTCAATAACTCGGAGAAAGGAAGCAAGAGCAAACCTTGGAAATGATCACTGCCATTGCTAGGTTCTCAGAATGAGCCGCTACGTAGCCAAGCATCATGATGCCGGGCAGCCTTATGTTGCCTTTGCAGGCTCCAACGCAGTCAATCACTGCTGCGACACCTCCTGCGTTGACTATCAACTGTGAGAGCTACGAGGAAAGAGGAAAGAATGAGAGCTAGTCACCCAGGACCAGGACCAGACGACGATCCTTAAATACTGTTTTAGTGTGGCCACAACTTACATAGGACTGACTGCCAAACAACCAGCGAAATTGACATACCATTTAGAGAAGTTATTACATTGATTAAAGAAATGTACAAATGTAATAACCCTTCTATTTCAAATGTACAAATATACTCGCTGTAAGTTGGCTTTACCCTGTGGTTTAATTTTTCATGCATTGGTGGCACAATTCTTATCCCTATTATAATGGATGTCAACATTCCTCACCTAGACAACTAAGCCTAGGGCTAGTTCATAACTAGCTAACTACTGAAACCCCCAATCATGATGCAAGAGTATGAAGCAGATTAATCCCTGGATGCTGAAAACCAGTGCCAGTCCTGAAATATGCTAACCTAACTATCCCTGCTTTGCTAGCAATGATTACTAGCTGAGTGCCCTTCAATTTTTAAAAAATCTTGACCAAATAAAGATGTTAGATGAAATAAAGAATGAGGATTTTAATGTGTAATGAAATAAAAACTGGCTAGTCGAAATATACAAAGAAAAAAGATACAGCTTGGGAACCAGCACAGGCTGATTATGTCTCCAATTCTTCCACATCTAAGAACCCAGCCCAGGGAATGGCTGCGGAGAAGCAGCTGGTAAAGTGGTCACGCGAGGCCAGGGGGCCTTTGTGATATTCTCACTGCTCCCAGCTGACATAGAATGATAAGCATGGCAGAGGTTCACAGTCCACATGATCTAGAAATGAAAGGCTGGAAGTGATTATAAACTGGAATTTCAAATCAAACTCCATTTATATAACCCAGTAGTCCTCAACTGGAGACAATTTTATCCCCTGGAGAACATTTGGCAACATATCTCTCTCTATAGGTGACATTTTTGACTGTTGCCACTGGGGGGGGGGGTACTACTGGCATCTAGTGGGCAAAGACCAGGGACTGCTAAATATCCATTCTGCAATGTATAGAATAGCTTACCACAACAAAGTCCCACATGTCAAAAGTGCCAAGCAGAAGCCTCAGCTCAACTAGAAATGCCACACCACTTGAGCCCAGTAAACAAAGTGATGTTTTATTTTAAAACCCAAACTACATATTATTGTATCTTAAAGCTTTTTTTAAAAAACCTTTTTCACCTCAGGTGTATGTTTGGCGATCTCTCGAATTAAAGTCGAAGCATTTTTCTTCACATAGTCATCTTTGTCCTTCAAACAGGTAAGGACAACTGGAAAAATCTCTGCTTCCACCACCATTTCTGCCAGGTCCACAGAATGTTTCGCGATTTGACTGAGAGCCGAAAGGACCTGACGCTGTTAAGCAAGAAAGGGAACAAAACAAAACATGGAGGATCCACTGGTCCACGTTCACATGTAACTTCAACAGTTCTATACACACCAAAACTCCTTTATAAAAGGGCAAGAATTACATCTCTAACATCCCCTAAGATTTCTGAATTGTGAGACTGTCACATCCTAATCTTATATACTCGATTTTTAAACCTTCCCTAATTTCCAAATTAGTTTTCTGCTGACTATTTAAAAACTCTGTCTATTGCAAATGATTAGCGAATATAACCTTTGGATAAATACCATTTTTAATTGTGCAATACTTAAATTGTTAATTTATGATACATGATAATTTAATACAAAGATGAGTGAGCAGAACTAACATCTCATTTTTGGCATGATCATATCATTTCAAAGAACTTTTTCCATTGCTGCATTAACATTAACAATTTTTAAACTTTATAAGATTTAACTATTAGAATACAAAGTATAATTTATTGACTATTAACTGAAAATCAGATTTTGGGAAGCTACAGAAAGATCAACATAAATACAACCATTTTCATAAGAAACTGAAATATTTATTACAGTGGTGTGCTAGAGAACCTCTAGGTCTCTTCCAACCTAAGATTTGATTCCTTGTTTTAACTGTTAATGTAACACTGATACTACTTCTAATTTTCAAGATTGCTACTTCTAATTTCAACAATAGAATTTTTATTGTCTCATTCTTATAGCATTCTTTTAACATAGTAAAAAGAAGATAATGTATTCATATCTGTTTTCCATGATAATTTACTAATTATTTCTTAGCTGTACAGACTGCGCACATTTCCATTTTCTTAGATTATAAGAAGCCTGGCTTGTTGGTCTGAGCCTTATTTTGAAATACCTTCAATTTAGCATCAGGGCTGAGGATCATCTGGGCTAAGTGAGCAACAGCCCCTGCGTCCACCACTGTCTGCGCTAACTCAGGAGAATGCTTTGAAATATCGCTGAGGGTTGAAGCAGCAATCCTTTTCAAAGCAATTTCTGGCTCCTGGATACAGAGTACTAAAAGAGGAACAGCTCCCGCATCCACCACAGCTTGTGACAGTTCTGTGGGTCCAAGAAAAGTAATTAAGTGAGTATGGGTGACTGACCCTTGTGCAAGCCATTTTTCACCCTGACAGATACAGCAAAGAAAAAAGAGGCGGGTGTACTTCACTCTCCCGACATCTGCATTTCAAATCAGCCTTCCTGGTTTCATAAACCATGTGGACCAATCCTGAGCTGAAAAGAACACAGGTCAATAGATGGACCTCCATTTACATGAGCACATTTGAGGTAGATTAGGCTGAAATGGCTTGTTATTCTTTTTTTTTTTTTTTTTTTAAGAGAGTAAGCAGATGTCAGCTGTTTAAGCTCCGATGATTCTGCACTTCTCAATAGGCAAGCATTTTATGCATGGTTTACAATAACAGAGAAAATTAAAGTACCAAAAATTTACCAACCACACTAATTAGGCAGTATTTTGTGCTATTTACGTGAGTAAACATTAACACGAATCTTGGGCCAATAACGTGGATTTTTAAATTCCTTTCATCTTATAATACTTTTAAAGCACTTTTTAAAATCCTTTCTGCAAAATAAAAAGCTGTGTTTTCATTATGCATTAAAAACACTTTAAAAATGAGATTTACTGATAAACATACTTTTTTATATATAAATGTTTATGTTTAGATAAAGGAATACATTTATCTTAACCATGTTACACATCAGAAATCAATGTCTTTTGAATATGTTGATTTACTCATGTGTCCAAATATAACAGTTATAAAAATAATACATTTTAAATTACAGAAAATGGGAAAGGCAGACAGACTCATATAATATATAGGTATAAAAGATGCCTTTTGAGAAGCATAAAGCACCATACATAGTCAAAGATTCTACTCTCCTTGCATTTAGAGCCTTTCTTGCTGAATCACATACACCATTTTCCTAATCTCTTCCTTTCAAATTATGCTCACATTTTCCCAGGGTTGTAATGCCCTAGTCATATAGAAATGTCTTTAATTGTCAAATTAAAATAGCTATTTAGCATATCACTTAAAGTCTTTAATTTGAAGAAAATACGGCATTTGATTTTTCAAAAGTTGGTACTGTAGCATTTTTAAAAGAAAATAATGCTAGCAAAGAACAGGTTAGTGTCCACAATTTGTCTTCCTTAAAATCTCCTAATTATCTTGGAAGTTTCCATGCTGTACAAACAGTTCCTTCATTCTTTCTTGAAGCCAGTATGAATGGAAGGTGGTTATGCGCCAGGCCCCCTCAACTCTGTACCTATGACACACTTGCAAATTCATTCTACATTCATTTGCAAATGTCTGCTTCCGTATTTTAATCCAGTGTGAAATACAGTATACATTGAGAAGTTCATATGTAATCTCGAGAGCCAGAGGTAGATAAGAGGAAAATTTGTTTTGTTTTGCTTCTTAAAGAAGACCATAGCCAGGCATGGTTGGCATACATCTGTAATCTCAGCACTTGGGAGGCTGAGACAAGAGGATCACAGGTTGGAGGTCAGATGCAGCAACTTAGTGAGACCTCTGCAACTTAACAAGACCCTGTTTCAAAATAAACAAGAAAAAGGGGTGGGGTGTAGCTCAGAGGTAGAATGCCCCTGGAAAGAAGGAGAAAGAAGGCAGAAGGGTATTGGTCAGGGGATCTGCCTAACAGAACAGGTTCCTCAGAAGTAATCTCTGGACACCACTGCAATAGCCTGAGGATTAAGTGGGCAGCAGATAAAACAAGTGAGCACTGTTTTCCTCCCCTAAGCCCCATCCAACCAAGGGAAAGAAGAAAATAGGAAATGTATGTAATATCTAAATGCAATACTCATATTTCCTGTTAATTATTAACATATTCCTTAAAAATTCAGTTCAATCCAAATTATACAGGTGTTGTACAATAATATCTTTATATGTACCTACTGGAATATAATGGGCTATACAGTTTCAAGATTATATAAGAATTAATTCATCTGCTTTTGTATATTTTCATTTTTACAGGGAAAAGAATATGCAATAAATAATAACTGCTTAAAAGTTCTATTAACAAAATCTCAAGGTTCTTTTTTTTTTTTTTTTTGGCAATACTAGGGATTAAACCCAGGGATATTCTACCTCCAGGATATGCCCCCAGCCCTATTTTTTTTTTTTTATTCTTTATTTTGAAACAGGGTCTCATTAAGTTGCAGAGTGCCTCACTAAGTAGCTGAGGCTGGCCGCAAACTGGATCCTCCGGTCTCAGCCTCCCGAATGCTGGGATTACAAGCGTGCGCCACCACGCCCGGCTCAAGGTTCTTTTTAAAAACATGTTTTCTTTACAATCCCCATAGATCTGATCCTTTCCTGAAATGACTGCTAAAGTGTTGTGTTCTCGTTCCCCTGAATACAACAGTATTAATCATAGAGCAAACGGTCCCCCTGATTTGTTACCCAGTCCCATCCTAAGCTGTTTTCTATTCTCTCCAGAGTAGTGGGGCTAACTGTGGGGGACACTGGGGATGACTCTGGAGAAGGACTTGCCCGGAAGGCAACAAAGGACCTGGATTCGGCTCAGTAACTCATATGTAACTTCATATCCTTCCCACCTCCAAAGGTGCATGGTCTTCAAAGTCAGGATCGGCTCTTGGGTGGCACACATTGTTCCTTAGAAATGATCTTGTTCTACTGCCTTTACACAGATTCAATGTGAAGAGCATATATACAGTAAGAATGCAATAGGCCTAAGTAATGCTGGTGGGTTTTGTTGGTTGTTGTTTTGGGGTGCTGAGGATGGAACTCAGGGGTATTCTACCTTTGAGCTACACCCCCAGCCCTATTTTATTTTGTATTTGGAAACAGGGTCTCAAAAATTGCCAAGGCTGGCTTGGAATCTGTGAGTCGCCTAGCTCAGCCCCCCAAGTACTGAGATTATAGGCGTGCGCCACCACGCCCATCCCATGCTAGTATTTACATGCGCTGCAGGCATTTCATCCTGCCTCTATCGCCACTCTTTTCCCTCCTATGGCATGTCTTTCTCCTTTTCTCTGCTCCTGCTTCCTTTGGTGTTTCTGTGCTAATCACCATCGGTATCTACCAAGTAGCCTTTGTCAGCCAGGGCATGAGCCTATGAGCTTATCCTGGCCAATGGGGCATGTATGGGAGTCAGCTGGAGACATGTGCAAAAGGTCTTCCTCTGTACCAAACAGATTCACAGGAGAAAATACCTCCTCTTCTTTGTCGTACATAGCCATGTCTGCAGATGACATCTGGGACCCCTACATCCATCTTGCAGCATCACGGAAGAAATCACCAATGTGCTGAGGATGCCTGAGCACAAAAATGAAAACCATCTGGGTCCTCCAGGACACTACTCACTAGTCAACCTTGGCCCTGCCCTGACTCTGAACTGTGTGTCATGTGGAATAAAAAATGCCCTACTGTTGAAGCCACACATAGTCAATGTTCTCTAACTTATAGCTGACAACATCCTGATATAATTCTTTCCTGTCTTGTGCTCGGGGTATGAACATATTTTCCTCTTTTCCTTCACTCATCATGTATGTGTGCATTGTGTGTTCACTAGTTGCTGGAAACTTGGCTAGATCTTGGGGAAGCAGGATGGAGTCAAACGGCATGCTGTTCTACAGGCCCCGCTCAACTGCACAGAACACTCCCAGACCAGAGCCCAGGTGGGAGTCAAGTCTGTGGAGCATTCAGGGAAAATGTATACCGGGTGCCATTTCAGGAAGTGCTTCCCATCTCACTAACCTTCTCCCCTTTTCCTTTTTTCTATTTTTCTACTCTAACCAAAAAACAAGAACAATAACAAAAACCATGTAGGAACCAAAACAAAAAAATCTGCACATCTAAAAATTATTTCCCATAGGAGAAATCTTTTTTGTTGTTGTTGTTTTGTTTTTAGGTACTAGGGATTAAACCCAGGGGCATTCTACCTCCAAGCTACACCCCCAGCCCTATTTTTTATTCTTTATTTTGAAACAGGGTCTAAGTAGCTGAGGCTGGCTGCGAACCGGCGATCCTCCTGTCTCAGCTTCCCAAGTAGTGGGATTACAAGAGTGTGCCATCACGCCCAGCAGGAGAAATCTTATCGAGCTCATTTTTAAACTCTTATTTGGAAATGAGTTGGAGATGTTCAATTAATATTATATTTATGAAATCAATAATTAATACATATAAGCCGGGCGTGGTGGCGCACGCTTGTAATCCCAGCATTTGGGAGGCTGAGACCGGATGATCCGGGTTCGCGGCCAGCCTCAGCTACCTAGTGAGGCACTCCGCAACTTAGTGAGACTCGGTTTCAAAATAAAGAATAAAAAATAGGGCTGGGGGTGTAGCTCGGAGGTAGAATGCCCCTGAGTTCAATCCCCAGTACCGCAAAAAAAAAATAATAATAATAATAATAATAATTAATACATATAGACTTAGATGCTCATAATAAGTTGACAAAAAAAGCTTCAAGCCAAAAAAATTACTGTTCATACTGAATTATCGTAGCCTCATCTTAAATTTTAAAATGAATCTACAAAATTAATGTTTTAGAAAATCTCCTATTACTTGATAACATGGGACATAATCCTTACACTGCTACAATAAGCAAAATTAAAAGTGGCTATAGTTATATTTAAAAATTCAAAAGAAAAAAGGTTACATGTTATATCAACATACTAACAGTATTTATGCTGGGTTGGTGGTAATATTGGTAATTTTTTTCCCTCTACTTACCAAATTTTCTTCAATACAGTTGTTTAAAAAAAATAGCTGTAATTCTAGTACTTTGGAGGCTGAGACAGGAGGATCACAGGTTTGAGCATAGTCTCAGTAAGTAGTGAGACTCATCAACCTAGCAAGACCCTGTTTCAAAATAAAAATAAAAAATAGGGCTAGGGGTGTAGTTTGGAGGTAGAATGCTCCTGATTCAATCCTCAGTACTACAAATAAGTAAGTGAGTAAATAAATAAATACATAAATACATACATAAGTACATAAATAGAGTTAAGAATGTAGGTCAGTGGCAGAGAGCTTGCTTAGTATAGATGAGGCCTTGGATTTGATTCCTAGCATGGCAAAAATAATGATAATAACAATAAAATATAAACATGTCTTCTATCCATATACTTGCAGCTACTATTGGGACTAACTATCTTAACATTACTATCATGAAGGAAAAAGAGATATAAAATGTTTAGCTTATTTTTCAATACAGCAGAAAGTTTTTTATTTAAAAAATGGTGATATATGTGTCTCCTTTAAATACTAGGGAAGAATATATGATTATCCTTCAAAGAATTACCACTATAAAGACGGGCATGGTGGCGCACACTTGTAATCCCAGCATTCGGGAGGCTGAGACCGGAGGATCCGGGTTCGCGGCCAGCCTCAGCTACCTAGTGAGGCACTCCGCAACTTAGTGAGACCCTGTTTCAAAATAAAGAATAAAAAATAGGGCTGGGAGTATAGTTTGGAGGTAGAATGCCCCTGAGTTTAATCCCCAGTACTGCAAACAAACAAAGAATTACCACTATACACCCAATATATTCATTGACTTTTTCACATTTCATTGGCTGCCTTTATCACATCAAGTTAAAAATATTACATTTTTTAAATGTTAGGAATTATTTTTTAGACTGCAAATTTTTGGAGAAAATAAGATTATCTAATAGTACTTTCCTTATTCACAATTATCAAAGATATTTATTGCATACATGTAGACAACTATATGTACATCCCCCAAATTTGATGGTCAGCTGTTTTTAGTAAAGGAATAACTGGTCTGTTTGGCCTCATGAACAGCTCATTGTAAGTGTAGGGGCTGAGCGGCCCTCTCCGTGCACTGTGAAGAGGTGGGGACGCGTCATCTTATCACACCTCTCTGCCACTCTGTTTTCCCATAATTTCTGCTGACAACACTATGAGGCTATGTGCATGCAATTTTTTTTGAATAATAGTAACATGTGAAACTTGGGTGTGACAAGTGTTTGCCTCTCACACAGCTGCATTTTCTTAGGAATGTCATTCTATGGGGTTCTTGGAACCTGGGTTTTCTGGTTTGTTTGGTTTCTGCCTAACTAAAGACTGGACTTGCACTGATCTCTCATTAACAGATGGAAAATGTCACCAATTTTTTTTTTTTTTTTTTTTTTTTTTTTTTTTTTTTTTTTTTTTTTTTTTTTTTTTGTGGTACTGGGGATTGAACTCAGGGGCATTCTACCTCCGAGCTATACCCCCAGCCCTATTTTCATTCTTTATTTTGAAACCGAGTCTCACTAAGTTGTGGATTGCCTCACTGGGTAGCTGAGGCTGGTCTCGAACCCGGATCCTCCGGTCTCAGCCTCCCGAATGCTGGGATTACAAGCATGTGCCACCACGCCCGGCTTCACCAATTTTTTTTATGTGTGTGTATGGTGGTACTAGGCAGTGTGTGGGGGGGGGGGAGTATTCAACTCAGACACATTCTACCTCTGAGCTACATCTCAGCCCTTTTTATTTTTGAAACAGGTTCTCACTAAGTTAGCAAAAGCTGGCCTCAAACCTGTGATCTTCCTATCTTAGTCTCTCAATTACTGGGATTACAGGTATGCACCACCACATCTGGCATAAAGTGTTACCATTTAAGCAGATAAAAATATTTACCATAGAATAATCAAAAGCCTTAGTACAATTTTAAGTTCAAAACAAAAATGGCATAGATAAAAAGGAGGACTTTTAAGATTAACAGCATTCATAAAAATCAGTATTAACAGTGGGTGAATGAAACATTAGAACTGACTGCTGACTAAAAGGAAGAGGGCAGAAGGTATGGCCACCCACATGACTAGGCAAAATGATTTTGCTTTAGTACTGCTCATGAGAGTTTCTCTCTGTCTCCCTCTCTTTCCTTTTGCTGTGCTAGGAATCCTGCTCTTATTCCTGAGCTACACCCCCAGCTCTGAATCTTGCTATTGCTGCTTCTCTTTTTTTTGTACTGGGGGGTCAATCCCAGGGGCATCCTACCTCTAAGCTAAACTCATAGTCCCTTTTATATTTTGGAACAGGGTCTCACCAAGTTGCTGAAGTTGTCCTCCAACTTTCGATCCTCCTATCTCAGACTCCCAAGTACTGGAATTACAGGCTTGCTCCACCCCACCCGGCTTAAGCTCTCAATTATGTCATGATTAGCTGCCTGATTACATCAGAAGTGGTACATTCAAATGCTCACAGGGCCCAGGCAGGTAACTAAAATAAGTGAAGCCAGAGAAGGCAGGAAAAACAGGGAATGGGGGGCAACAGCGAAGTGGAAAAGTCAGGCAAGTTGAGCACCAACCAAGGGGCCGTAGGGTCTTGGTGGCAGCCATGGTGGCCAGCTGTTGTCAGACCTTCCTTTAATGTGAAACTGCCTGACTTTTAATTGTTGGCAATTTTATTTTTTAAAGAACACCATGTGAGACAACATAGCACAGGCCAAATAAAACATGTCCATCTGTGGGCTAGCTGTAGGCCCAACCACTGTTAACCTCAGGCTTAAACTTTATACCTTCCTAAGTGATCTGTGGGAGGCTTTTTGGATTTGGAAAGGCAGTGTTCCTTCTACTTATAATTCTTGAAGTCATGCTTTGGGGTCATAAAGAACCACGACAGTGGTTATATAAGAAAATTCAGAGGAGAATTCCAAGAAATTGATAAAAACCTAAAAATTAGCCTACAGAAAAACAAAACAAACAAACAAAAAAAACAACTATTAAACATGTATCTAAGCCGGGTATGGTGGCACATGCTTATAATCCCAGGTCGTGGAAGGCTGAGACAGAAGGATCACTGGTTCACAGCCAGCCTCAGCTACTCAGTGACACCCTCCACTTTGTGACTCCCTGTTTCAAAATAAAGAATAAATAATAGGGCTGGGTAGGGGGTGTAGCTCAAAGGTAGAATATCCCTGGGTTCAATTCCCAGTACCACAAAAAAAAAATTTGATAGTAATTCTTTTGCTCATAATATGGATTACAACAAAATTAAGTGATTCTGAGACATAAAAAGGACTAAAAAATGAAGAGGCTTTCCAAAAAGAAAAAATGAAAGAGAAAACTTTTAAATGTATCTAGAACATAAACTTAAAATTGGAATTTATTTATTTTATTTTATTTTATTTAGTGGTTCTGGGGATTGAACCCAGGGGCACTCTACCACTGAGCTACATCCCCAGCACTTTTATTTTGAAACAGAGTGTCAGTAAATTGCCCAAGCTGGTCTTGAACTTTCAATCCTTTTTTTTTTTTTTTTTTTTTTGCGGTACTGGGGATTGAACTCAGGGGCATTCTACCTCTGAGCTACACCCCCAGCCCTATTTTTTATTCTTTA
>PVLC010023833.1:0-25304 GCA_004027655.1 Graphiurus murinus | reverse complement strand
ATGGAGGATCCTCAGACGAATGGGAATGATCCTACCATATGATCCAGCAATACCTCTACTGGGTATCTACCCAAAAGAAAGGAAACCAAACTATCAGACCAACGCATGTGTATCTATGTTTATAGCTGCACAGTTTACAACTGCCAAACTATGGAACCAGCCAAGATGTCCATCAACAGATGAATGGATTACAAAACTACGGGATATGTACACAATGGAATTTTACTCAGCCTTAAAGAAGAACAAAATCATGTTATTTGCAAGGAAATGGAAGGAACTGGAAAACATGTTAAGTGAGATTAGTCAGTCACAAAAAGTTAAAAATTGAATGCTCTCCCTAATATGTGGAAGCTAGGAGAAAATGGGACATAAGAGGAACTCCAGATGAAGGAGAATTCTTAGGTGAACAAAGAATTTGATTTAACGGAAGGTGATGGGGGGAGGGGGACACCCTAATGAGCATGATGTATTTACAAGATCACATCAAAGTCATTCACTAAACTGACCTTGAGAAGGAGGGAGAAGGAGGGAGGGGGGTGGGAATTGGGAAAGGGTTAATGAGAAATGTGTCTTTACCTATACTAGCTTGTACCCAACAAAGATGTGTGATTAACCCTGTTGTACCTAAGAAATGTATAAAAATCCATGCTAAAAAATTTAAAAAATCCTATTAAAAAAAAAAAAACACAGATGCCCAGTTAAATTTAAAGTTCAGATAAACAATGAATATTTTTTAGTATAACATATGCAATATTTGGAACATATCTATGCTTAAATATTATTCATTGTTTATCTGAAATTCAAAGTTAACTGGGCACTGTATTGCTATTTGGAGACCATTGTTTGTGTAGCAAATTTTTCAGCAGGTTTATTGTAGAGGGTTTTTAAAAATTATTTACTTAAAACAGTGATAGCTAGCTGGGACTTTGGTATTTAGCAATTTCATACCTACTACATGTAAGGGTCACTAAACAGTCAATCGGACCTGAGTCTCTATGCAAAAACTTACAGTATCTGGCATCTTTGAATACCTATTTGGAATAATCCTGTATATATAATGGACATTTTCTCCTAACACATTTTTCCCCACTAGTCAGACAACCAGCATTTGTTAAATGCCTAAGAAGTAATAAGACTATACCCGTTCCTGTACATGTTTCTGACTCATTTTCACAAATGCAGACTATATTGGACTCTGTGCATTGTGCTTCTTACACTTATAAGTAGACCTCACTGCTAAAAAGGGACAACACATTTAGTGCTTCAAAACTAGAATCACTTTTTGATCTACTTTGTCAGACTCTGTTTTCTTCTGGACTAGGGTTCAGCATAGTGTCCAAAAACACAGAATCTAACTTGAGTTTGAGTTTCAGCTTTATTTCGTATCATCTGTATGACCTAGAATAGTTATTAAAGTGTTACCAAATTTGTGTTACTTCCATTATATGGAAAATGGGAGATAGTAAAAATATTAATAATAAAGATGTTTTATAGGGATTATATTGGGCTGATGTATAAGTAATTCCAGCAAGTAGTGAGGGATCAATAAATGTCATTCCTTTCCTGGTTCTGTCTTTTCCAGCCCTAACTAAATTCTCTACTCCATTTCAGGCCCTTAAGAGATATTTAAGTAGAATCAACCTAGACTTTGGGAGACAGCAACCTATTCTTTAATCTTTCTGTCTTCTCCTAGTCCCATTTCCACCTTTCTCTTTTATTCCCTCCCTTCTCCTTCCCTTCCTTCCACTTTTACCCATTTTCCTCTTTTTTTCTCCCTGCCCTTCAATCCTCCTCTTCCATTGCCCCTACCCCCTCCTTCTTTTGCTTCTTCCTTCTAAAAAAGCATTTATTAATGGCCTAGGGTGAGTCATGTACTGTCACAGGCACTGAGGATAAACTGATGGCAAAACATTGTAGTCACTTTATAAGGCTTCAATGACTTAATATATCTGAATGCTTTAAAATAGCCTGACACATAAGTGTTGTATAAGCATTTGTTAAATAAATTAAGTAGCACACCTGAATTATTGCCTCATTACTCATGTCTGAATCTAACCTTATGTTCCATCTGGTCAGCAGGGCATGTCCTGCTGCTTGTGCTTTTCTGCCTGTTGTCATCTGGTAACTTCAGGACTGAAGTCCTGCCTTACTTTTACCAACTCTTTTTCTTTTGAGGCCAGGTGGGGAGAAGGTCCTCACAGGCACTACCTGTGGTTTCTAAAGCGCTGCTGGTAGATTCACTTAATGCCATTCATCCATTTGGTTCTGCCTAAACCACTTTTATGGCTTTCTGTATCATTAATAGCTAGTGTTGTGTCTCTCAAATCCATATTGGTCCATGTTTGGTCCTTCTGAGACAGACTAATCTGCGGGATTATCGTTTGTTTTCTATCTCCCAGATTTTGGAGTACTGTACCAGTAGTGGACCCCATGACCACCCCCTCACTAGGCCTCATCAGTGTGACTGGGCCTCACTAGGTAGCTGAGGGGCCATGAACCCGGATCCTCCTGTCTCAGTCTCCCAAGCGTGTGCCACCATGCCTGGCTGATGTTAAGCATTTTTATGAATATTTGATACCAGACAATAGGTGCAGTCCAAGGCTGGTGAATAGACCATGTGGACTCTAATAATCTTCTGCTTGTGACCTTCAGGTAGTTCAGGAGAGAAAATGTCCTGACTAATCTCTGAGGACAGTTTTACAGGTTTTAATAGTATACACATTCTTTTTAAGTAATCTTTAGAGTAGTGGTAGATTTACAAAAATATTATGAACATAATAGAAGAAAATGGCCTTATACCTCATACCAATTTACCCTATTATGACCATTTTACATTATTAGGGCACTAATGAAGTGAGTGACATGTTATTACGAACTAATGTCCATACTTAATTCTGATTTCCTTAGTTTATAGCTGATGTCCTTGTTCTGTTCCAAGATCTCGCCTGGGATACCATATTTCATTTACTTGGCATGTCTTCTTAGACTTCTTGGCCATGATAGTTGTTCAGACTTTTCTTATCTTTTATAATCTTGACACCTTTGAGGAGTACTAGTCAGGGGTTTTGCAGAATGTCTCTCAGTGGAGATTATTTGATATTTTTCTCATGATTGCAGTGGGTTTCTGGTTTGGGGAAAAGCACAGTGATAAAGTGCCATTTACATTCCATCACACCATGGACACATGATATAAATCTGATTCATGACTATTAAAATTCTTTTTGATCACCTGGCTCAGGTAGTATTTGTCAGGTTTCTCCACTGTAAAGGTACTTCTTTCCATATCCTGCTCTCTGGATGGAGGTCCGTATGCACCAGTCACACTTAAGGAGTAGGGAGTTATCCTTCAACCTCTCTGAGATTGCAATATCTTACAATTGAATTAGTTACAATTACACTGCACAATTTGTCTATTCTCTCCCAAACTCTGTGAGGAAATGTAACACATTAAAACTGTGGGAAGCAAGCTGGGCGTGGTGGTGCATGCTTGTAATCCCAGTACTTGGGAGGCTGAGACTGGAGGATCAGGGTTCACAGCCAGCCTCAGCTACTTAGTGAGGCATTCTGCAACTTAGTGAGACCTGGTTTCAAAATAAAGAATAAAAAATAGGACTGGAGTTGTAGCTCAGAGGTAGAATGCCCCTAAGTTCAATCCCTAGTACCACAAAAAAAAAAATGTTGGAAGCAATTTATGGATAAGCTATTTGGAATTTGTCTGCACTTTAATTGTTTTCATAATAAACTTTAAGAGATTTTTCAAATATCCGTAGCAATATTTAGATGGTACCATTTAGTATCTTCAAGCACTACCACACTATATTTGCCATTTTACTCCCAGAATCATCTGTGAAGTAGAATAAATACTATTTGCCTCTACTTTACAAATGAGGAAGTTGCAGGGCAGGATTTAAGTGGTTAGCTAAAGGCCATCCTTTTCTGCAATGGGAGTAAATCTGGAAGTTGGGTTTCTTTCCTATTAATCTGGTGTTCTTTCCACAGCCTACTCCAGGGTTCTCAATCCTGATACTATTGCCATTTGGGGCCTTATGATTTTCTGTTGTGGGAGCTGTCACACAGCAGGCCTGGACATTAGATGTTTATTAGCATCCATCCCTGGGTTTTATCCACTGGATGCCAGGGGTTTCCTCTTCCAAGTTGTGACGATAAAAATATCTGTAGACATTGCTGGATGTCCCCTGGGGGACAAAATTGTTACCATTAGGGTGCTACTAGCCTTAGTTCATAATCTGCTTCTAAGCAACAAAAACATAGGTGCCTTGCTCCAAAAACTCAGCAATGTAGAAATCAAATATCTGAAAATGTAAAGTCTATATTTTCATATCATATGAGAGGTATGTAATGGGTCATTAGGTCATTAAATTTCAAGATGTATTTGTTTAATACATAGGGTGTCATTTACAATCATAATCTAATATAGCAATTACAAAAGTGCTGATTTTAGGATCACAAATTAGAGTAAGATAAGGTTAAGTCAGGCTCCATCATGCAGATATTTGGATTTCTGACAATACCAAATCCATCAGGTGGAGAGGCATTGTTTTCTAGGAGGCCTTTTTAATTATAATTTTGGATTCATTATGTAAATAATACCATAGAAATGCTTGTTAAACACTTGATAGTGGTAAAAGAATAGCTGAAATGTATATTTTAATTACCACAAATTTGCACATTCCCAATTTCATTTTTCCACATTCTCTTTCAATCTCATATATTTACATATATGATTTTTACATAATAGTAATCATAGGGTATAATTTGAATCTTTTTTTTAACTCCAAATTATATCATAAGCATTTCCCATTGCTGCATGATGTGCATAATTATAATTTAATGACTACATAGTATTCTATATAATTGGTAAACCATAATCCATTTAGCCATTCTCCCATTGCTGTGTTTTCAGGTTGTTCTTGCTGTCATAAGTAACACCGCAACAATCATCTTTGTGATTATTAAATTATATTACTTTTGGAGACAGATTCACAGGAATGAAATTACTGAGTCAAGGTTATGAGAATTTTACTGGCTCATGAAAAGTAATGCCAAATTGCTTTCCAAGGGAATTTACACTGCCAGAGGAAATATAGGTTTGCATTAGTTATATTACATTCTTTTCAGAATTAGGCATTTTAATATTTTTTGGTGTTTTATAATTTAACCACTGCAAAATTCACTTTGAATCTTCTTTTGTTGATGCTAATAGTCCAGGGTGTTTGGGGAAATAAAAGAAATATGTACCGAGTACCTACTTTTGCTATCACTGTGCTGGGAAATTTGCATTCGTTGCCTAAAACATTTACCCTGTCTCTGCCTCCTCAGACCAGTGTCTCTCAGTGTCCTTACCTTGTTTTAATTTTCTTCATAATATTCAGAATTACTCAAAATCATATTACAAGTTTATGTTCCTCTTTTTTTGCTAACTCCTCCAATAGAATAAAAACTTGCTGGATATAGGAGCTTTGTTTTGTTCATTGCTATCTGGCTGGTATCTGGGACAGTTTGTGGCCACTAGTAGGGGCTGGATATACATTGTTGAATGGTATATGAAGGAGTTCATTAATTAATTTTAAATTATTACCATATCAATTCTGATGATAATTAAAGTCTCTTTTTTGTGTGTTTAGTATTACTTTATATTCTTCCCATATACTTTTATATTACTTTTTTTAAATTGGTGCATTGCAATCATACATCTTTGTTAGGTACAAGCTGGTAAAGGCATACATGCACACATTTCTCATTTGACCCTTCCCCAATTCCCACCCACTCCTTTGCCCTCTATCCTCTCAGATTCAGTTCAGTGATTGACTTTGATATGTTTGTGAAAGTACATCATGGGAAATGGGTGGAACTAGAGTCTCTTTCAGATATTTGGTGCTGTTTCTCCATTTCCTTCTCCACTCAATTGCACTCAAGCATGGTTTTATGACTGCTTTGTCCAAGAAAGGTGAATAGAAGTGATATGAGTCTCTTTGGGTAGACTATTCCCGAGCCATGCACAACTCAACATGGTCTCTTCCCCTGCCACAGTCAGTTCCCACCCTCCAAATAGTTATCTCCTCTGCCACCCTAGGTATCAATTCAGGATGACTAATAAATAGGTGAGCACCTCCAGGTGACATGGGGGACAGGTAGTGCAAATCCAAAATAAACTTTGATTCCTTGAGACTGAGACTTGTGGGTTGCCTGTTACAATAACAATCCAGAGTAACCCAACTGCTACAGAGATAAGTAGGTTTAAATGAATCACAGAGTTGGCAGTGAGGAAGCCAAGATTCAAACCTGATTCTAGTTGTGCCTTTTTCACTATTTCAGAATACTTTGGGGATAAATAGTTTCATTAGTTTGTGGGGGCTGAATACCACAAAGTGGGTGACATAAATGATAAAAATCTATTGTCTCACTGTTCTGAAGGCTAGATGTCCAAAATCAAGGTGTCAGCAGGGTTGGTTCCTTCTAAGGGCTTGACAAAGAATCTCGCCCATGATTCTCATCCAGCCACTGCTGGTCTGTTGACACCAATCTCTGGCATTCTTGGCATGTAGAGGCGTCATCCCATCTTTGTCTTCACTTGACTTTGTGTGTGAGTGAGTACATGCAAGCGCATGTACACACTTCTTATTTTTATGAAGACACAAACCATACTGGATTACAGCCCAACCTACTGCAGTATGGCCTCATCTTAACTGATTATTTCTGCAAGTACTCTATTTCTGAATCAGGTCACATTCTGAGGTACTGAGAATTTTGACTTCAACATATGAATTTGGGGAGAAAATTTCAGCATGTAACAATAGGAAAAGAAGTGCTTGCTTGGTCTATTACTCAGAATGAAATTATGTATAGATAAATAGATACACACACCATATATATGAAAGTGTGTATATATAACATATATATACACACAGATATATATATATATGCCATGCATATACCATGTATACATACATATACCATATATATGTATATATACCATCTATATACCAATACGTACACACATATACAGGCAACAAATAGTGTATAGCATTTACTGACAACATCTAGATTAACATGGATAGAAAATAATTTAGCTTCTGTATTCTATTATAATATTCTTAGAAAATTGTTGAATTAGAAAGAGCCAGCAGTTATTAAAAAAGTGGGAGTTAAAATAGCTATGCTATTTTTTAAAATGCATGTTGTTAAAATGAACAGTATTGTAGTTTTGGCTGATGATGTCCCAGCTGTTATGTACATATGTCTTCAGTATTTCATGATTATCACCAAGTATTCAGAATAAATATAAAGGCATATGAAATGGTATGGCTACAATCCCAGATGCTGTCTTCATATATCTTATAAATTTCCCATTTAAAAATATCAGGTCCATATCATTTGACTTATCTAGTATAATATACAAGTCATTCTCCTACAGTATGAAGCACTAAATCACAAATAAATGAAGCATCTAAAAGAGTTGGAAATTTTCATAGAATTGAAGTTTCATATTCAGTCACTGCAATTTAGGATCCCAAAGGTTTAAATTTATAATAAAATTTTTAACATTGAACCATATGCTAAAATCATTCTCTAAGACAGAAAATGTTTATTTGACATCTCTTTGGGATCTTACATATTATGCTTCAATGTCTTCCAGAAACTTCATATTTCATGTCTTTACTTTTTGTGGTGAGAAAAAAAAAACCCTACTTCAAGATACTTACCTAGAGCAAATATATAATTGTGGCCTCACACTGGATAATCAGATGACTTTAATTTGAATCTTAGAGGGTCATCTGAAATAAAAAGTACACAAATAAGTCAGAGTAGCAGCGGTAAAATCCATTGATCACAAAGCCCAAATGTTTTGTTGCATGAGAGGAGAAAAGCATAGTCCACTTCCCCCTGACTAAATTTTACCTGCCATAACACCATAATGTCATCTTTTAGTTATTCTATGAGACACAACTATAGGATGTAAGATTTTAAGACAGTGGATAGCCATGGACTGAAGTTGTCCTTCCACCCCCATCCGGTGAATTCATACATTTACGTCCAAGTCTCCAGTGCGACTGTATTTGAAGACAGAGTTTTTAGAGAGGCAATTAGGGCTAAATGAGGTTCTAAGGGTGAGAGGCCTTAATCCCACAAAACTGGTGTCTTTAAGTGGACAGCAGGTGTGCCCTGTTCTGAGTTACTCTATGATGTAGTATAGGAGTTTCCAGGCTGTGCCTAGTTACTCCATTCTGAGTGCAAGTGCTGAGGTAGAATACCTCTACACCTTGTTTGTACATGTAAACAACCACTATCTTCCCAGCACCACCATGAGGCCCAAACTGAAACATAAATAACATGCTGGTAAGGAATGACCACCTGTGAACTTATCCAATTAGACCAGTTAGCACATGGATGCATGGGCGTATCAACCGCATGTCAGAAAATTCAGGCCCATGCATTTATCAAACTCATCAGACCACTAAGTGAAACAAATTCTCACCTGAATCCAATAAAAGGAGAAGCATCCCAAGACTGGTTGTGGTAGCACACGCAGCCTGGGCATCTGGTGAACATGTCAAAAGGTGAACAGGTGATGGAAGCTCTGACCCACTGTTTCCGGGCTCCAGCTGCTCAATGTGGGTCACTTTGAAGCTCTTTAGCTTTGGACCTTCGCTCAGAGTAAGTTCATGTTCTTAGGCTGGTTCATAATCTTATCTGACTACATGCAGTGACTCTTTTCATTTGGATCTGTTCTCTGTTTTTGTTCTCAGTGCAACCTCCAGAAATCATTTGCCATCTGAACCCAATTTTGGCCTTTCTGTGACCTAAATATGCCAATGTGTAAAGTGTGATGTGTGAATTGAGTATTATAAATATTAGTAGTTAAGATTAATGTAAAAGAACCTGTGATTGCCTGGCTTGTGACTACCAGGTGACCCATGAGTCCTCAGTGAATTGTAGCCAATAGAAGTCATGTAGCTTGTGACTTTAGTTATTCAATGCATTCTGAAACTGTGAACACACAACTGTATCTATGTTAATGTGACAGCTCACTCACAACACTTTGTTAAAAGATGAAGAGACAACAAGATTTTTCTCTCTTGAGGTGCACACAGAGAAGGTAGTTGTCTATATCCCAAGCAGAGATCTCTTGCAAGATACTACTACTGCTTATACTTTGAAATTGGACTTTCTGTTTCCAGAACTGTGAAAAAATAAAATATCTACTGTTTAGGTTTCTCAGTCTGTTATAATTTAATGGCAGCTCAAGAAGACTAATGCAGTAGTAGAAGCAAGTGAGAAAATTTCTAGGAGAGAATTTTCAGGACAAGACATTAGAATTAGTAGCACAGGGCAAAGCATGCCATAAGACTAACTATGATTAATCTGCTACCTTTAAAAATTTTACCCAAGACATTAAAAACTCTTACTGACACTTTTAAATGTATAGAAAAATGGATAAGCTATTATTTATTCAGTATACTGCAATTTAAAAGAGAAACATTGAGAATTAAACATTTTATTTATTTGGGGGAGCTTTGTTAAGTAGTTTTGTTACGGACTGAATGTATGTGCCTCTTCCCCCAGGTCACCTATAGAAGCTCTAGTTCCCAAAGTGATGGTGTTTGGAGGTGAAGCCTTTGGGAAGTAATTCAGTTTAGTAGAGATCCTGAGGGTGGGGCCCTCAGGATGAGATGAGAGTCTTTCTAAGAAGGGAAAGAGACCAAGACCTAGCTCATTCCAGCTTTCTCTCCCCCCTCTCTCTCCACCACATGAGTAGACAATGAGAAGGCAGCTATCTGCTAGCCAGGAAAAAGACCTTCACCAGAGTTCAACCATGCTGTCTGGCACCCTGATTTTGAATTTCTAGCTCCCATAACTATGAGGAATAAATGACTGCTATTAAATCACTCGGTCTCTGGCATTTTGTTGCAGCAGCCCAAGTGAAGAAAAGTTCAGTGTTTGTTGCCTTCCTCTTGTCATATAGGATATGGGGGATAATAGCTTTTCTATGCTTTGGCTAATTTTTCCTTTCTAAGTTTGCATCAGCTACCAATATTTTGTCCCTTGCACCTTTAATGTTGTAAATATTTCCAAAAGTTTCATAATGGGATTTTTAAACTTTTGTCAGAATCACTTCCTGTAGAACATCTTTGTCTTGTTCATCATGACCACTTTCCTCATTTATACCAATAAGCTCACTTTCACGGTTTCTCTGGCTGCATTTGGTCTTTAAGACTGTAGTGGAGGGGCCAACATTCCCATGGTGAGCTATGTTTTCCAGAACACTACATACTCTTTCAATTTCATTTTTAGCAATACCTCTTTCTTTCTTTATTGATGTTCCATCCTTATTGATCAGATCCTCTTTAGATAATGCACTTTGTAAAATGTCATGTGGATTTATCACTCTTGGGAGACAAAAAATTCTTTGGTGTCTATGTGAGCAAAATAATAAATGTTCAGTGACCAATGTGAACAAAGTGGCATGATTGGTCACTGATCATATGTGGATTTTTTTATTTATCTAGTAGTTGGTGGGCCGAACATCTGGCAGGAAATTTGTGCCTTATGCAATTACCCACAATTACTATACCATAACTAAAATGTTAATCCTATGGTTGTGAGAATGATAAACTATGCCAACTGAAATTTCTGAAAATCAGGGTTGTTCAAATCAAGCATACACACGCACGCACACACACACACACACACAGTTCATAAACATATACTATCAGTATGTCATAAAGTAGTCTTATGTTCAGTCACTTTCCTATTCTTTCGGTCTAGCTTGTATTCTCCTTTATTTTTGCATATAAGATGATGTCTTCTTCCTTTATTTTTGCCTATTCGAGAAGACTTAGAACATTTATCTCTAAATGAAAGCTTCAGCAAGTTCCTTGAAGCTCAGTGAAGTGCTGGATACATAGTTCTCTAGCATTTTAAGAATGTAGTTGGTGATGAGTAGAGTGGCCATCCTTGTTCATATATAACAAGCTTGTGTTTCTATTGTCATGTGTGAATTTCTCATGGTAATATCTGAACTGAAGGATTATAGTATTATTTCTTTTTATCTCGTGTGTGTGTGTGTGTGTGTGTGTGTGTGTGTGTGTGTATGTGTGTGTGTGTGTTACTGAGTACTGAGGATTGAACCCAGGAGCATTTTACCTCAAGGTACATCCCTAGTCCTTTAGTTTTTTCTTTTTTTTTTTTTTAATTTTGAAAAAGGATCTTGCTAAACTGTTGAGACTGGCCTCAAAACTGTGATATTCCTGTCTCAGCCTCCCAAATACTGGTATTACAGACATATGCCACCATAGCTGGTTCTTATTTTTCTTCTTAAAATCGATCCATTTACTGTAATTAATCTGTAATTAATTTCTTAATTGATATTTTTAAGGAGTCACAATTCACAAAATATTAGAAAGTCAATGCTGGGCAAATTGTAAGATCAATGCTTTTAAGGTATAAATAGGACCATCTGGTCCAAGTCCAAGGCAAATGTTTAGAACATGCCATCAATATTTAACAAATGGGCCCTAGGACAGAAATGAGACAATTTGTTTTTTTGTAGTTTTTTTTGTTTGTTTGTTTGGGGTTTTTTTTTGGTACTGGGGATTGAACTCAGAGGCATTCTACTTCCGAGCTACACCCCCAGCCCTATTTTTTTTATTCTTTATTTTGAAACCGAGTCTCACTAAATTGCGGAATGCCTCACTAGGTAGCTGAGGCTGGCCGCGAACCCGGATCCTCCGGTCTCAGCCTCCCGAATGCTGGGATTACAAGCGTGCGCCACCACGCCCGGTTTAGAAATGAGACAATTTGTCTAGAGTGATCAGATTACCACAGATAGAGTGAAAGCCCTCTAGGATCAAGAACTCTATAATATACATGTTTTCATAAATCTTTCCCTAGGGCTACTGTTTACTAGGGTAGGAATGCACTGCAGATAGGAAATGAAAGGGCCTTTTGGAGGTCATCTGGGACCAGCTCTAAATATAAATTTCCAGGGTCTCTGAAACTTGTGGTCCATGGGACAAAATGTATGCTGCAGGAATGAACCCATCCTCCAAGTTATTTTCCCAGAAGTGATTTTTTAAAAAATTAATTTAAAGCAACAGATAAAGTTTTATGTATTTTTAAGAATTGATATCTATTTTCTATGGAAATATCCCCATTTTGGATCTCTGATCCATAAAAGATTATTCTGGTAGGAAGTGCCAAGAGATTTGCATATAAAAAAAAAAGAAATGAGACAATTTGTATTAATTCTTAAGTGCTTTGTCATTTATAGGAGGTAGATACATAGTGGCTCATGTACCTGTTCAGCATTCCAGAAAGTTTCCCTGGGGTTGTGATTTGCCAATAAGGAGGTTGGTAAGATCCCAGTATGGCTCTTGGATGCTAAGGGCCATTTAGCTGCTCAAGGAACTGGTCTAATCTGACCCATGGTGAGCTATTTCCAAACACTCCTGTCAGTCCAAGAATTCTGATTTTCATGCACATTAATAAGTATTCTTTTGTACTCCACCCCAATGAAGACCAATACATGAGGGAAAAAAATCACTTTTAAATTTAATTTTTAAAATTTTATTTGAAAAATACAATACACAGCAGAGAATTATTTCCTCCCCACTGCTCTTTCACAAAAGAAAATGGTAAATGTAACCGAGATATTTGGCTAGGATAGATCCTGAGAAAAGAGAGGCCCAGTTAAAAGTGGAATAGACCAGGTCTGTCAAAGAAGGTTCACCTCTCTTTTAACATAAAAGAGCCTTTTAAGTTATCTTAGGAATCAGATAAAACATGTGCAGAATTTCTGCCATGCAAACAGAGACTACTCAAATTTTCAGGTTGACCAATATATACTGACCTGGGCCCCAAGTAAGTAGAATAAAAAGGAAATGCCTTTATCAGAAAGATATGTGTTTACCTACTTTTGCTAGATTATCTATGTACATATTTACATATTAATATTTTCTTAAAGGTATTTTTCATTACAAAGTAATAGCATCATGGTTGAGGGCTCATTTTTGGCTTTTACCTTATTCATGTATATCTACTTTTGTGTTTTGTTATGTTTTGTTTCTGGGACAAGATCATTCATTGCACAATCTGAGGCTCATGATACTTAAATATTAGACATGACTTTAATTTCATCCTGGGTTACATCTGGGTTGTTTGAGGAATTTATAACTCCTGCATTCAGACCAGGTTTAGCAAGGTGCAAAGATACAACACTGACATACTAATATATATCTAATCTTCCAACGGGAAAACATTCCTGCTTGGATCTTTGGAAAGCTAACATAGAACCAATAAAACAGATGGAACTTCAGAAGTATTACTAGTAATCCTGCCTTCTCAGGCATTGATCATCCCCCTCACCTCCATGCCCAGGAAGTGAATTCCCCACTGCTACTATTGCTTAAAAACTAGTCTTTGAGGAAGGTCAAGGCCTTCAAAGCTTTTCATGCTCTAAATTTCTAACAGAAATGAATTGCTAGAGAAATCCAAAATTAGTAGAAATACAGATTTCCTTTAGCTTTGTAAAATAGTGTTTTAACTCTAAAAGTGTTGGAAATGGGCAAGTCTCATCCATTTGGGGACTAATGGACATGTCTTTGATTCTATTTATGGACTGATTTCTGTTGAAATTATGGATAAAGTGAAAAGTTCACTTTCAAGACTAGAAAGATTTGTTTCAGTCAATGAAATACTGACAAAGTCACATAGGTTAACTTTAAAGATTGCAAAGTGACTGTTGAGGAGCTCATCTTCCTTCTATTATGGTAATTTTCACCTTTAGTTCCACATGCTCATTGGAAAGTACAGCCTACAGGTCTTCAGTCCTGAGTAGAGACCTGGGGTCTGGGGCTGAGAGTCATAGGAGAGACAGTCCACTGAGGCTTTACTTTTACCAAAGGCTTCACATCCAGACCCCTGATATCCATCATTTTCAAATGGGATTATAAGTACACTAAGATGTAGTTGTATATTTGAAAAGTATTCATCCTTAAAAAGTAAACATTTAAAATATCACAGAGCTTTTATAACCCTATTTTGGCATTTCTGCATTTTTTTAAAACAAAGGTAGTTGCACAGAACTCTACTGACCTCTGAAGGCCTCTACATCTCATATATATATATATATATATATATATATATATATATATATATATATGGCAAGTAATATGCAATATATATATACATATATATTACTCCACATCTCATATATATATATATGTATATATATATTACTACCATGTATATTACTTGGGAGATATATATATATATGTGTGTTTACACACACACACACACACATATATATATATATATGGAAGCTATGGCATATTTGAAAGGAATATAAATTTGGGGTCAGAAAATCTGAATTTAAGTTTTAACTCTGCCTCTTACTAGTTGTGTGAGATTGGGCATGATGTCTATCCTGTCTTGGTTTCATGTTTTTCAACTATAAAATAAAGCCGTACTTTTGACCTTTAGAGAGGGTTATTATGAAGATTGAATTATATAATAAATATAAGTGTATTTTGTACTGTAAAGTACTATACAAATGCAAAATAAAATCTTGGCCAGTAAATACTGCCTCTGACCACTCTTGAAACACTGCTACCAAAAGAGAATTAGTCAGCAATAAGGTATCAGTGTGGGATTCACTCGTTTAACTTTTCATAAATACTGCCTGCATCCCCAAACACAAGTCAGTAATTAAACCACAACTATTGGGAGAAAAAGTCCAAATAAATAATTTTTAATTATGATACATTACTTATTACAGTAAAAATTGGCATTTTCCCCTTCAAAAGCAGAAGCACCAGTCTTAGAATGTATAGTATGAATGATATTTTAGGTGAAATATAGCATAATATAATGTGCAAACATTATTTTAGTATAGGACATACTTTCTAAAAGTAAAGTAGTTTCACACACTGAAATCTGTTAGAATGGAAATAATGTCATGCTGCATAATAAAATAAAAACCTCCATGACTTTCTAAATCCACTTCAAATTAAATATGGTATACCGCTGAATAGATATATGAAAAATTAAAAAGGTTCACTAGCCCAAAATAGAGGGTTCTCTTATACAAATATGACTCAGGGGGAGGTTTCTTTTCATATAGTCTCAGAGATTCTTTGAGAAACTAAAGTGAACATTTTTATTTAAGAGTTAATTTGCTCATTCAATCATCTTTATCTTTATTGGACACCTACTTTGTGCTCGGCTTTGACGTAGGTGTTGGGGATACAGAAAAGAAAGACAGTCCTGCCCTCGAGGAGCTCACAGTCTAGGGGGAAACAGAGAGATTGACATTGATTTTAAAATTATAAAAATTATTAGACAACTTTATAAACTTCTTTTGTAATCAAACAAACTTTGAGTGTTAAGAATGGATGGTAAAGAGGGATGATGTCCAATGCAGGGAAAAACCGTCTGCTTCAATATCATGTGACTTCCGCGAAGGCGGTGATGTGGTTCTGTAAAAACAAAAAGGAATTGCAAAGTCAGAGTCTCGGCAAAATGGGTCCTGTAAAATAGTGAGAGACTTTAAACACCATCATAAGCTTAGCACAAAACTGCAGCCCGTGTGTGTTTAAGTTGTCAAAGCATTCCACGTTATTCAACTCAGGTCTGTGTTTTATTACATAATTTCAGATGCTAATTATACATTTTATTCAATATTCTTAATTAACTGAACAGATTAGAATGTTATACCTGTTTTATTCAAAATTAACACTGGGATTTGAAGAGATAAAAGTGGCAATGCCAGACACGTGGATATTCTGTGCGGTGTTAATGGAATTTTAATGCCGCGTGTTGGAGTTTCAGATTAATTGCTCCCTGTGAGACAGATGGCGTGGAATGAGGTGGTGAAATGCTCAGATTGCAATGGCATTTGTTAGTTGACAAAATTCTACTTAAATACTTCATTTTTGATGCATGAATCCAGACTCCAGACAGCAAGCTCTGTTTTTTACTTTACCTGTGGCATTTTTATGGAGCCTTTCTCTCTTTTTGCAAAAGCAATAAATTGTGTACAAAGAAACCCTGTGGAATGGCTAATATTTAAATAGATTCAAGTATGCAATGAGCCATGTCATGGCTGCTGAAATACTGCAGTGAAAAATTGATAACACATATTAATCATATCACACATGGGATTATGTCAAAATCTAACACTAGTGACAATCTCCATAAATGAGGGCAACATAAGAAGGCTCTGCCAGCACATGATCTCTGTGGGATGGGTCTCATTGGCTCTTTCTTATTATTATTATCAGCCCGTGTGTGTTTAAGTTGTCAAAGCATTCCGCGTTATTCAACTCAGGTCTGTGCTTTATTACATAATTTCAGTTGCTAATTATACATTTGATTCAATATTCTTAATTAACTGAACAGATTAAAATGTTATACCTGTTTTATTCAAAATTAACACTGGGATTTAAGGAGATAAAAGTGGCAATGCCAGACACGTGGATATTTTGTATTGGAGTTGAACTCAGGGGTGTTCTACCTCTAAGGCACATCCCAGCCCTATTTATTTATTTTCCTTCCTTTTCTTTCTTTCTTTTGAAACAGGGTCTTACTAAGTTGCTGAGGGCCTCACTAAGTTGCTGAGGCTGACCTTGAACCTGCAATCCTCCTGCCTCAGCCTCCCAAATACTGGGATTACAGGCGTGCACCATCACATCCATAATCACAAATTTTGTTTTAGTGAAATAATATTCTCTGCTCACTTCTGATTCCTACTAATATTGTTTTCCTTTAGTATTAAGTATGTCAAGCCTAGATAATAATACATTAATTGTAATCAATAAAATTTTTCTGGTTGTAATATGCCTAACTTCATTGAAAATGAATTTTAATTTCTTCACACACATTCTAAGTATGCTTTACCTAGTTAAAATTTTTAACTTGAAAAAATGCTACAGGTATGTCAAAAATATTCCATGGCATGTGCTCATTATATGAAATTCTGTTTATGATATCATTGTATTATATCACTGTATTATTAAAATGAAAAATAAAAAGGGTGTGGGAGGTATAGCTCAGAGGTAGAATGCCCCTTGGTTTCAATCCCCAGTACAAAAAAAGAAAAAAAAAAAAAAAACAGTCATGATGAAAATGTTAGGAAATCCAGCAACTCAACTTTTTTGAGCCTTTTTTTCAAAAGCACTAGCATGATTTTAGCACAGGAATGACTTACCGGAGTTCCAAAATGCACTATGATTGAATAAAAGCCACAAGAACTGTGGAAAGAATAAAATACATGGCAGTTTTGTTTCCACTGTCCCCATGGGAATTTGAAAGCAGAGAACTGAGAGAACTCAATTTGATATGGAGTGTTTCAGTGCAAAGCTGATATGAGTGTCACATCTTTGGACAGGACTTGAAACAGAATAACTGCTGGAAAGATGTTAGGACAGGCACTGGCAATTAATCAGCCATTATTAACTGGTGGGTAGGGCAGTGGTAAAGAAGAAACAAGAGAAAAAGGAGAGGAGATATAAATGAAGAGAAAATGTATGGTGTTCCAAAAGCCATGGGTGTGGGCCTCAGCATTCTTGCTGTTGACCCAGAGAATGAGGAAGCCACGGTGATCCTTAAATTTGCAAAGGTGATCCCAAGTGAAGGGGCAGCCATCATCCTGGAAGGTAGAACTAAATATCGAAAGATCTTAGTAAGGCAGAGAAATGGTCAGAAACATAACACTGATGAGCAATGCAAAGCTTGACAGAGGCAGAGAAAAACCAAGTGTGGGAAGGTACACTGGAAAGGGACATGAAGGCACAATCATTGTAGGGTGACCCTACAACAGATCACTCAACTAACCTGGATGTGTGGAAGGGCAAAGAAGCAGGGACTGTATGCCTAAATCATGACTATCTCCACAAGGAAGATCAGGCCATCTTATGCTATGACTTGAATGTGAGCCCCCAAAAGAGTTGGAAATATACCCACAAATACAAGAATGTTAGGGGGTAGGGTCTCATGGGGTGATCAGACTGTCAGGGTGAAGCCTTCAGGAATGAATGGATGGCACTAGTGTGGGAGCAAGTTCCTTATAAAAGGGAAAGTTTACATGGGGTACAGTGGCACAGGCCTGTAATCTCAATGCGTGGGAGGCTGAGACAGGAGGATCATAGGTTTGAGGCCAGCCTCAGCAACTTAGTGAGACTCTCAGCAACCTAGTCAGATTCTGTTTAAAAATAAAAAAAATAAATAAAGAAAAGGGCTGGGGGTGTGGTTTGCAGGTAAAATGCCCCTGGGTTTAATTCCCAGTGCCAATAAGTAAATAAATAAACAAGCAAACAAACAAATCGCAAGTCTCTCTCGTCCTCTCTCTCTTTCATTTCCCTTCCCTCCTCTCTATTTGCTCTTCCATCATGGGATGATGGAGCCAAAGGCCTCACCAGATGCTGGTCTCTTAATCTTATACTTCCCATCCCCTAGAACTATTAGTTCATAACCTTCTGTTTATTATAAATTAACCTCACTTATAGATACCTTAGTAATGAGGCACTCCACACAAAACTGTAGGTATGCTACTGACAGCCAGAGAATACTGGAATCACCATCTTGTTGTTTAAAATCACATGCTTCTGTGGCCACTAGTCTTCCTTTCACTGCTCTCCAATTCCAAACCATGTACTCTTTTCCTTATGCCAAGCCATTACTGAATTAGACTATAAGGGCAAGGGTTTGTTCCTAGTTTAACTACATTTTTAGAGCCGAGGGTTCTGCAGGGACTTCCACGCTCCTTTGGCAATTAGCATCCTTTCCATTGCACATCATACTTCAGTTTCAACCTCTGAGTTTTCCTGTTGGACTGGAATTAGAAGGATCCCATTCAAGGCTTATCATTTTGTGATTAGCAGAGAGAAATAGATGAAAATAAACATTGAAGCAATACTGCAGGTGGACAAAAAGGGGAAATTGAAAAACAGTTTCTAAGTACATGAAAAGAGTATACAGAGATGACAGGGACCTTTGATTTACCAACTTCACCATGCAAGAGCAAACGAACCTAGTGCCTCCCATAATTATATATACAGAGGCAAATGGAGGAGATGACTGAGCTTCTGACCAAGTAGTTAAACAATAAAATGAATGAAGTAGTTATTGAACTCAATAGACTTTTAAAAATATTACTATTTTCTTTCTAGAATAAGGGTGAGTTTTTCTGAAGGAATCTAGAGGAGGGACAAGATAATTATGTAACAAAAATAAAATTGCATTACCATCTATAATATTTTATATTATACAACTTACATTAGCAAAGTATGAAAATGCATACTTTGAAATATGAAAACAATGATTTGTATGAAAGTAATTATGACATTTCCCACTTTCCACCAATATTTTTCTCAGCAATATTAAAAAAATAGACTTGCATTTAATGTTTTCAGATCACCTGTCTCCAGAAATGGACTCGTTCTGAGGCAAACCAGCTGACAAGGGCTTTCTCCTTTTAATTTGTATGAAATCTTAATATGAGATACTATATCTTGTTTACAGACGATAGTAAGAACAGGCAGAAAGCAAACCCAAATCTCATGCACAGAAGTAAAGGGTCATATATCCTATCTTATCAATTCCTAGTGCCTCCCATAATTATGTATACAGAGGCAAATGGAGGAGATGACTGAGCTTCTGACCAAGTAGTTAAAGATCACAATACACTGCACAAAGTATCCATTAGAAAGTGTCCACTCAAATCCACAGCAAACCAATGAGCAAAATACTGAGTCTAGTCCTTGAGTGCAGGGGTCCCATGGTAAAACAAGCACTTGATTTCTTAAAAGCAGATTTGGAACCCGGGCATGGTGGTGTACATTTGTAATCCCAGGACTTGGGAGGCTGAGACTGGAGGATACAGATTTGTGGCCAGCCTCAGCTACTTAGTGAGGAGGCTCTCTGCAACTTAGTGAGACCCAGTTTCAAAATAAAGAATAAAAAATTGGACAGGGGGTATAGCTCAGAGGTAGAATGCCCCTGGGTTCAATCCCCAGTAACGCCCAAAAAAAAAAAAAAAAAATGTAGCTTTGGAAAATTCTAAAGTCTACAGCATATCCATTTCTAATGCTCTAAGTTCTACATGAATATCTTGATTTTACTTGTTATACTATACCTATATTTATAGAGATGATACTATGTAATAGTAATGTTATTTAAAAGAAAATCATCATTCATGACACAAAAATTCAGTGACAACTTCCCACTTGACAAGATCTGCCATTCACCACTTCCCTTTTTAAAAACTGGGGAAAATGAAAAAAAGAGAAAGTCTGAAAATTGTTCAGAATTAAAGATACAAGAAAAATAAATTTGAAAATCTATTATCAAGGGTGATTTAGTTAGGGAATGATAAATTTCCAGTAATAAATGAAAAATAAAATATATATGAAAAATTAATAACATGAAAAACAACAAAAAATGAGCCTTAGGCCAGGCTAATTAGACCACATCAGCCACACTGAAATAGTATGCGACTTTCAATTCAGTTTTAGTTTTGCAGTTCTGGGACTCAAACCTGGGGCCCAGTGCATGCTAGGCAAGCATTCTATCCGCAGCCCAAGAACAAAAAACAAGCTATCGCTACTGAATCCTTTTGTCTGTAAAGGACACCTGCACAGAAGGACACAGCTTTCTGTATTTGCCTTGGCTCTGCAACCCAATGCCAACACCAGTGCGCTCAAGCGCACATACGTTTATTGCCTTAATTGAAGGCGTTCACAGTGGCTTATGCCCATTATCCAGCTGAAGACCCTGGCAAGACAATCTTTAAAGGACCTTCCCTGTGAATTTTCTTCTTGGTCATTCTCAGTAAGTTGGTTCTGAGACACCTACAAGACATGTTTAACATATTATTTCAATATTGAGTTCTTTACTCAGGCAAAGGATTATTTAAAGCTATATGTTATTACACTGTTCAGTCAAAGGCTGAAATTAAATACTGTTTCAATGCCATTTTTTAAAGATGGCTGATTATAAAACAATTTTGTGTTTTAATAAGAGGTTGTCAACAGTTAGGGTAGGTTTTTAGCCTAAACATGAAATAGGATCCATTCATGTAATGTCTCTAATTCAGTGACTTATGTTTTTGGCTCTATTAGTATAGAAGTTCTGTGGGGCACAGTGGACTTTGCGGTCAGGTAGACTGAATGTCAAGAGCTTGAATGTGGGCTCCATCACTATGAAAATTTTCATAAGCACTTCATTCTTACAAGCCAGCTTACTTACCTGTGAAATAAAGATAATCCTATTCAAATGGATTTTTATTAAGATTAAATAATATTGTACACAAAAATGGTCATTTCTTTACTCCAACAAAACCACCATTCACTTAAAGTTTATAAAAACCATAGAAACAAGGTATAAGGCTAATAATAATAATAATAATAATAATAATAATAATAATAATAATGAAATCAAGAAGTTTAAAAAATAATTGAGCCAGGCAGGGTGGTCACATCTGTAATCCCAGTACTTGGGAAACTGAGACAGGAGGATAGCAGGTTCAAAGCCAGCCTCTGCAATTCAGTGAGGCCCTCAGCAACTTATCAAAACCCAGTTTCAAAATAAAAAATAAAATAGCCTTGGGGATATAGTTCAGAGGTAGAGTGCCCCTGGGCTCCATCCCCAGAACTGCAAAAATAAAATAAAATAATAATTGGTTGAAATTTTATAAATAAAATTCACTACCTATTCATTACTATAAAGTTCACAATGAGCCGGGCGTGGTGGCGCACGCTTGTAATCCCAGCATTTGGGAGGCTGAGACTGGAGGATCCGGGTTCGCGGCCAGCCTCAGCTACCTAGTGAGGCACTCTGAAACTTAGTGAGACTCGGTTTCAAAATAAAGAATAAAAAATAGGGCTGGGGGTATAGCTCGGAGGTAGAATGCCCCTGAGTTCAATCCCCAGTACCGCAAAAAAAAAAAAAAAAAAAAAAAAAAACTTTAAAGTTCATAATGCTATAAGTCTACAATTCTAATATCCAGACTTTAAAACTGAAATGTTTCCTTCAAGATGGTACAATGGCACTTGTTGGCAAAAACCAACCTGTACTGATACAAAGCCATTTATGCTCTGTATTTTGCTGGCTAAATATCCATCTTTTTATTAAAAAGTCATTCCCCTGACACTGCTTGTGTATAAGAGTACCCAAATATCTAAAATATAAAATATTTTGCATCCTGAAAAACATCTGGCCCTAAGGACTTTGGATAAAGAACCATGGTCCGAAAACTAAATTGATCAACACCTGGGATATTATATAGGTACAGTTTACATTTTATCAGAGAAAGATGGATGGATGGATGTCATTATTTTAAGTATTGTCCCTCTTTATTTTGCTATTTTCTCTCTTACTTAATTCTACATGGGCAAAGTTGGCAGAAGAAGATAGAAAATAAAAAGCATATTTACTATGTGAAGTTCATGCTGTGTAATGCTGCTTTGTCACATTAAATTTCCTCCTGGTAAGTTGTGAAATTGGTGAAAGTATTTCAGTAAAGAGAAGTAATATTAAGTCTGTTTAAGAAGAAATTATTAGTAAAACTCAGACTTGAGGCTGTGGAATTGATCATAACATTTTAACATTTATGTTAAGTAATTTCTTATTGTTTTAAGGAGTTGAGACAGAATATAGAGACATAAAAGATAAAATATGGCAGAAAGAAAATTTCCTAGAAAAGGGAGGCTCTTTGGGACCATATCTCTCTACAGTGGTGATTTATATTAGTTCAGAGTTTTGCTTCCATCGAGGAAAGTCCTTTTGTACTGTTCAGGGAAGGGGGCTAAAAGCTACTTGCTGAGAGAATCAGTTCTCCCGAAGAGAAAGAAGAAATCTCTGGGCAGCATTCTCTGATAAGCTAATTAAACCAGAGAGAGTCCCAATTTTTATTGGAGCATTAGCTACAGATCTCAAGAAGTATTCCAAGTCCTGAGAAGCCAAAGAAGCTGAAGGATTTCCACATCAAATCTTTAGGGACACTGGTTCTTATCCGTAGCTTCATGTTAGGAGCTTTACGAAAATAGTGATGCAACCCCAGAGACTTGGGTTTAATTGGTCTGGGGCATCACCTGATCACTGGAAGTTTTACAGGCTCTCTGGTTGATTCTAATGTGCAGCCAATATTATGAACCACTGCAATAGAAACTCTGCTGGCCCAGCTGGCACCAGGGCAAGTGCTAGCTCCAGATGCAAATCACCTGAGATGCCCAATACAGTGCACATCCCCAGACCCACACTAGGAATACTGCATAGATTTCCAAACTTATTGGCTCATGGCCACTTTACAGAAAAAAAAAATCATTATTCAGCACTGCCATTGGGCATGTCCACCACCCTCTTATTTATATCAATGCCCCCCAATTGCATCTGATAATACTACCACTCCTCTGGATCATTACAGTCCCCCCAGTGGGGGTCGTATCACCCATTTTGGGAATATCTAGCTACTGGATCAGAATCTCTGATCCTGCATCCCAGAAACCTGCTGTATTTGCAGGTGCCATAATGATGAAATGATTGATTAGTGAAGACAAATGAGTAGACAAATGATTGATTGCCAGACCATATCATATTAATTCCTTAACTGGCGTGTGTGTGTGTGTGTGTGTGTGTGTGTGTGTGTGTGTGTGTGTGTGTGTGTGTTGTGTATTACTGGGGATTGAACCCAGGGACATTATACCTCTGAGCTATACTATCAGATCTATTTCTTCATTTTTTATTTTTATTTGGAAATGGGATCTCACTAAGTTGCTGAGGTGGCTTGGAACCTGCGAACCTCCTGTCTCAGCCTCCCAAGAACTTGGAATTACAGGCGTGTCTCACCACACCCTGACAATTCTTCAAATGCAATCATTTCACTGGTAAAAGAGTATTGCCTTAAAAGTCAGTAACACTGAATAATTTTTCAAAACTTTGGGGACCAATTGCACATCAAATGCCTTTCTTAGAGCTTCACAACTGTATAAAAAAAAGGTGCCGAGAAGTCCCGTAGCCAAGACTGTTTCATTTTAATTCAATGTCTCCCAAATGCACTGATGTGAAATTTCACGAAAGTGCATTAATAGTACCTTGTATATGGTACTTGGTGGCTGTTATATCTATGTACTCTGTCCTCCAAGTTTTACCCTAAGTCCCATGACCTTCTGTCTACCATCCTTTTCTCCCACATTCTCAGCTATGTTCTCAACAATCAGTCACGTTAGGAATATAAAATCCTACCTCCTTAACCATAAAGTTTCTTTGGCTGTGTCCTGACTGCCAAGTTTATCCATCCACCCTAGTCTGTCTTGTTCTTTATGAATTTTATTTTTTCACTCATTCTGGACTCCATGAATGATCACCTGAAAACTTTTTAATAGGATCCTCCAGTCTCCTAACCTGTGCCCTTACTTCACCTGCCAAATTAAACCCATGCATGAGCTGGTTCCCTCTCTGGAACATCCTTCTCTCTCCTCATCTGGGTAATGGTCCTTGAAATCTCCCATATAACTGATGTTTCGAGCATTGCAAGTTTAGAAAGGTTCCTGCACTTGCTCCTTTAGCATAGCATCCTCAGAGTCTTCTGTATTTGTTTATAAAATTTATCTCTCTCCTCACTACACTGTAAGCTCATGAGACTTGGGAACTATATTGCAGTGCTTCTTATTTTTTAATTTTCTCATGTTTCATTTATTACAAACTTGACTTCAAAAAACATTTTGCTATTCAAAACAATTGATGATAAGAAAGATAACTCATCTAGTCCATAAATAGTACACATGCCTTGTTTTACACTAGTATTTTAGCTCAACAGGCTTCTTCTGATTTCATTTCTCTTTAACTTTCAAAAATACTTTAGATTTATTAAATAAGAAATGGAATTCTACCTGATAGGAAAGAACCCCAGAATGTGGATAATGAACCAAGAGCATGACAAATTCTTGTATAATCAGGAGCCTATTAAAACTTCTCATTTAAAAGTTTCTGGGCATGGTAGTCCATACCTGTAATCCCAGTACTTAGGAGGCTGAGACAGGGGGATTGCAGGTTCAAGGCTAGCTTCCCCAACTTAGTGAGGGCTTCAGTGCCTTAATGAAACCCTGTTTCAATATAAAAACTAACAAATAAAATAGGATTGAGGAAGCCAGGCGTGGTGGCACATGCTCGTAATCTCAGTACTTGAGAGGCTGAGACAGGAGGATCCGGGCTCACGACCAGACTCAGCTACTTAGTAAGGCTCTTTGCAACTTAGTGAGACCCTGTTTCAAAATAAAGAATAAAAAGAA
>PVLC010023832.1:10000-25269 GCA_004027655.1 Graphiurus murinus | reverse complement strand
TTCATAAACAGATATCCTGTATCTCAGAATAAAAAATATTTGTTATATATTTGAAGTCATGCATGGTGAAAAAAGTGTGTTTAAATTGCTATAAACAATAATGATCATAAAAGACCATGCTGATTTTGTGTCACTAAGTACATACTATGAATGAATTTGGTTGTTATTTGGTGTTGTGCAGTTCACATGTTTACACACTCGGTGCCCTAACTTCCCCTGAGGGAATTGCCTTTTAAGTGATCCTTACAGTGGTGTTTTAAGGTTACTTTATCACAGAGCTCCTTGGTTTGTGACTTCTGCACTTAATTTTTTTTAAATAACATGGTGGTACATTTTTTCTCTGTTGCTTACAGGTGAGGGCTTTCAGTCCACCAATAAATAAGATAAAATGTTATTAAATGTTCTTGTTGCCATCCTGTAAATACTGGATTTTTTTCCTATCATTTAGCACAACATTGCTTCTGTCTGTCTTAATGCTGGCATTAAGATCATAAGTCCTTTCTCTCCAATAGTACAGGCTTTGAAAACTTTTTTTAAGTTATTGATGCAATTTGATATTTTTTCATAATCTATATTTAAACAATTACATCATTGCATCATCTTTCCTAAATTCATCTCCATTAAAACTTGCCTTAAGCTACCAAATTGCTTTTGCCACCATTAGCCATTCTGTGTGTTTGTATATTTCATTTACTTTCACAATAAACTTCTGTGTAGTGAAAAAAAAAAAAAGAAAAATGAAAGGAGACTGAGAAAGGAAGGTTGGGAGAGGGAAAAGGAGAACTGAGGAAAGAAACAGTTCAAATAATGTAAAGTCTATATATGATGGTTGGTATCACTACCAATCTTATTAATACATATGGGAAGGAGGGGGGGAACAGTAGGGTGGGATATGGAGGGAAATACATCAAGTGATGTGTGCATGTATGCATGTATCACTTTGAATCTCATTATGATGTGTAACTACAATTCACCAATAAAAAGAAAGATCTCAAAAAAAAAAACAAATCTTACAATTTAAGGAAATTGCAAGGGGGGGAGGATAAACCAAGTCCAAAGTTAGCATCGGAGGAAATAACAAATCTCATAGAAAAAGCAATTGAAATAGGGAATAGAATATCAACAAATATAAATAAAAAATAACAATTTATATTTAAAAGATAAGTAAATTTGGCAAACCTTTATCCAGAAAAAGGTTTTACTGAATAAAATGAGAAATGCAAAAGAGACAGTACAACCAATACCACAGATATACAAAGGACCATAAGGGACCACCATAACAATTATATACCAACAAATGGAATAACCTAGAAGAAACAGATAAATTCTTAGAACTGCATGCCATTACCAAGACTGAATAATTTAGAAATGGAAAATCTGAACAGGCCAATAATGAGTAAGAAGTTTGAAACAGTAAACTAAAAATCTCCCAACAAACCTAAGGACCAATGGTTACATTGGTGAATTCCACCAAATGTTTTACAAAGAACTAATGCCAATCTTTCTCAAAATCTTCCAAAAAAATTGAATTAGAAGGGAGGAGTTTAATCTGTTATTAAAACTTATTTCATAAAAAATCTCAAATAATTGCAAAAGCAATTCTCAGCAATAAGAACGCTGAAGGAGGTATCACAGTTCCGGACTTCAAATTAGATTATAGAGCTATAGTAATTAAAACAGCATACTATTGGCACAAAAACTGGAACATAGACCAATGAAACAGAATAGAAGATACAAAAACAAATCCATACACTTATAGCCAATTGGTCTTTGAAAAAGGGGTCAAACACATATGCTGGAGATAAGATGCCTTTTCAACAAAGGGTGTTGAGAAAGTTGGTTATCCATTTGTAGAAAAATGGAACTAAATCCATACCTCTTACCCTGCACAGGAGTCAATTCGAGACAGATCAAAGACCTGGAAGTTAGACCAGAGATGGTGAAGCTACTAGAGGAGGGCATAGGTTCAAAACTCTAACATATAGGCACAGGTAGAAACTTCCTCAGCAAGACTGCCAAAGCTCAGAAAACTAAAACAAGAATTAATAAGTGGGATGACATTAAACTAAGAAGCTTTTGCACATCAAAGGAAACCATCAAGTGTCTAAAGATAAAGCCCACAAAATGAAAGACCTTTACCAGCTATCCCTCTAACAGAGGATTAATATCTGGAATATACAAAGACCTTTAAAGGCTTTACACTAGAAAAACAAATAACCCAATCAAGAAATAGGCAACAGAATTGAATAGACATTTCACAAAAGAAGAGATACAAATGGCCAATAAATACATGAAAAAAAGTCAAACATCATTAGCAATTAGGGAGATGCAAATCAAAACTACAGTGAAATTTCATATAACACCAATCAGAATGGCAATCATCAAGAAGTCAAATAACAATAATGTTGGTGAGGATGTGGGCAAATAGGAACTCTTCTATACTGTTGATGGGATGGCAAACTACTTCAGCTGCTATGGAGATCAGTGTGGACATTCCTTAGAAAACTGCGAATGGATCCACAATATGATCTAGCTGTACCACTCCTGGATATCTTTCCAAAGAGGTTGAAACCAAAAAATTACAGTAATACATGCATACCCATGTTCATAGCAGCACAATTCACAATGGTCAAATTATGGAATCAACCCAGGTGTCCATCAACTCTGAACTTCATTACGATGTGAAATTACAATACACCTATAAAAGTATATTTTAAAAAATAAAAAAAAAATTTCAGATTTTCAGATTGGGGTTTTTAACCTGTATTAACTTTAATAATCAGCTTAAAGTTTACTTCATTCAGAAACTTCTTCTGCCTAAATCTATCATTTTTCTGGAGTTAGAGCAAAATAAGAAGCTATAAGAAATAAAATTTGGAACTTCTGGTTTGAAAGAGAAAAGGTGGGCTATAGACATAAATGAGCTACTGGATGCTTATATAAGCTCCTAATTCTAAAGGATGTGATATTAGAACTATAACTTTAAATTCTCAAATAACATTACATGGTAATAGATAATTCCAAGTTTGAAAATATTACCAAGGTCATTGATAACACATCTAAATATTATGGAATAAATAATAAATACCCTAATTCAATATAGGGCTTTCATCATGTAGATAGATATAACAAGTATCAGACAAAAATCAGTGGTTTTCAAATTTAAAACTTTCTAGTGGATACATAAAACCCAAAATGTTCTTATGATTTTATGCTAAATTTGAAATTTAAGTGTGAATATTTTAAATTTAATAAGCAAACTGAAATTAGTAAGTTAAGAAAAACTTTAACATTTACAATAATATGAGTTTTAGGTTATTTCTGGATTTTAAGTGTTTATTTTAATCAGAAATAAGATAAAATTATAATTGCAAATCCTGAGAATATTCAAGTGCAAATCAAAGAGTACTTTTAGAACAAGGTACTAAATATGAAATTTCCAAAATATATAAAAGTTATGAAATATAGACATACACATGCAAGATAAATCTTTGAAATAAATGTAATCTGAACTTTATATACATAATGCTTGATACTGACAAGCAAGAAAACCTTTATAGAGCTGCTTTTAGAATAATCTTTATCAGAGAGAAAATTCTTATCTCAAGTTAAACTGATGCTTGGCATAAATTCCTAAAAATTCCTTTGAAAATAAACACAACTCTGAACTTTGATTAGAAATTCTGCAATAGTGACCTACACTCACTAAAATAGTTTTTAAATATTGAAATAAATAAAAGTAGTTAAAAAGGAAAACTATGAAGTATAATTGTCCTAATATTTAAAGAGAACTTGAACACTTAAAAAAATTTCCCACAAAGAAAGTATATGGCCTAGAAGTTTTAACACTTTTAAATACATATATATATATATAAATATATATATAGTTTACTTCATATTATTTTATACAAAGCCACATAAACTATGGAAAATGACTCCATAACTCCTATGCATTTTGTTATTTTCACCACCCTCTACTACCTGCCACTGACTACCACTTCCAGCAGTGTGAATGGAAGAGTGGAAGGAAATTCACTGCTGGTTTGTGACACTACGGCTATTTCCTTTCAACCAAAAGAGAACACATCACCATCCTGGTCCACCAGTAAATTATGAGAAAAGCCTGTATTGACCTGAGAGGCAGGATGAGGTCTAATTCCATTCTTCAACATATGAAAATAAAGTTTTCCTAACACCATTTGTTGAAAAGGGTGTCTGTTTCCAGTATATGTTTTTGGCACCTTTGTCAAAAATCAATTGGTTATCAGTATGAGGATTTGTATCAGTATCTCCTCTTCTCTTCTATTCCATTGGTCTATGTTTTGTTTTTGTGCCACTATCATGCTGTTTTTGTTACTGTAGCTCTGTTGTATAATTTGAAATCAGATACTGTGATGGCTCCAGCATGGTTCTTTTTTTTTTTTTTTTTTTTATGGTACTGGGGATTGAACTCAGGGGCATTTTACCTCCTAGCTATACCCCCAGCCCTATTTTTTATTCTTTATTTTGAAACCGAGACACACTAAGTTGCGGAGTACCTCACTAGGTAGCTGAGGCTGGCCGCGAACCCAGATCCTCTGGTCTCAGCCTCCCGAATGCTGGGATTACAAGCATGTGCCACCACGCCCAGCTTCCAGCATGGTTCTTAATGCTCAGGATTGCTTTGACTATTCTGGTTCTTTTGTTCTCCCAAATTTTAGAACTGTTTTTCCTAGTTCTGTGAAGAATGGCACTGCTATTTTAATAGGAATTGCATTGAATATGTAGATGGTTTTTGATAATATGGTCATTTTGACAATATTGATTCTGTTTATCCAAGAATATGAGAGGTCTTTCCATCTTCTAAGGTTTTCTTAAATTCTTTCTTCATCATTCAATAGTTTTCAGTGTAGAGGCCTTTTACCTCCTTGGTTAGATTTACTGGTAAGTTTTGGTGGTGGTGGTTTTGTTTTGGGTTTGGTTTGGTTTGGTTATAGGCTCTATTTGTTTATGATATGATCCTATATTTACAAGATCCTACAGGTTCCACCAGACTGAAAAATTCAGCAAAGGATCAGGATACAAAAATAAATAGCTTTTTTATACACCAATATTGAATCTACCAAAAAATAAATGAGGAAAACAATTCTAATCACAATAGCTTCAAAAAATAAATGGCTAAGGATAAATCTAACCAAGTTGGTGTAGGACTTCTACAGAATGCTGAAAAAAGATTGAAGAAAACACTACAATATGATAAAATCTCCAATTCTCAAGGAGAGGCTAAATTAATATTGATAGAATGGCCATTTTACTGAAAACAATGTATAGATTGAATGCAATCACCATCAAAATACCAATGACATTCTTCACAGAACTATAAGGAAGTCCTAAAATACATATAGAAGAAGAAAAAAATAGCCTAAGCAATCTTGAGCAAAAGGAGCAATGCTGGATGTATCACAATCCCCAATTTCAATTTATATTACAGAACCATATAAACAAAAACAGCATGGTACTGGCATAAAAACAGCCATGCAGACTAATAGCATTGAATAGAAGACAGAGACAAACCCACATATCCACAGCCACCTGATTGTTGACAAAGGTACCAAAAATATACATTGAAGAATAGACAACTTCCTTAACAAATAGTGCTAGAAAAACTGTACATCCATTTGTAGAAGAATAAAACTAGGTCTCTATCTCTCATCCTCTCTTTGCAACTGCTTGAAGAAAATATAGGTGAAACACTTCAATATATAGGCACAGGCAATGAATTTCTAAATAGGATTCTAATAGCTCAGGATTAATAAATAAGATGGCATCAAATTCAAAACCTTCCGCATATCCAAGGAAACAGTGTGAACAGACAGCCTACAGAACTGAAGAAAATCTTTGCCAACTATTCTTCCAACAGGGGATCAATATTCAGAATCTATAAAGAATTCAAATAATACCCCCAAAAAATCAGTAAGTGGGTTGTTATGGTTATAGAATGTCCCTTGAAGAGCTCTTGTATTAATGAGTTAACATAATTAAGTCATAAGGGTTGTAGTAATGTAAGCAGGTGGTGTAGCTAGAGAAGGTGGGTCCCTTGGGATGTGGCCTTGGGGACTATGCTTTTGTCGTTGAATCCCTTGCTTGTGTGCTCCTTCTTACTTCCAGCCTCCATGATGCGACAGCAGAGCTCCTGCTCTCTTCCTCTCTCTGCTTTCTGCCATCATGCCCTGCGCTTCGTAGACCCCGGCTTCACGTAGGCTGAACCCCAAATCTCCAAAAGACTGCAAGCAAATAAATCTTCCTTCCTCAAATTGTGTGGTCAGTTGTTTTGGATTACAACAGTGACAATGTTGACTGAGACATGAGCAAATGAACTGAACATACACTTCTCAAAAGAAATACAAGTGGCCAACAATTATATGAAAAAAAGTGTTGGACATTTTTTATATAATTATAACAAAGCAACTCCTCTGCTTTACCAGATGGCTCCTTGTTGGACCCTGCCAAAAAGAAGGTGCTAGAGGTATACACAAGGCTGGTGGAAGAAGAGACTTCCCCCTTTCCATCTGCTTCTTCATTTCAGAAGCAGCAGTTTCTTCCCAAAGTTGTAATTTGTCTGAATCCGTTTGAAGCTTTTCAACATGCTTCTGCTTTATGTTTTTCTTATGTCATTATGTATCCTGTCAAATTTTCAGACAGAAGTACTTCTCTTTATTTCTCTTCTTCATACTCCTCATATCTCTGGTCCTTTGCTTTCCTCTATCTATACTATTTTATTTATCTACCAATATTGTTTTAACCTGTTAGTTTCCCCATCTATTCCCTGTGTACATGTGTTGGTAACATAATGCTACTTAGTAAAAACATTTTAAAATATGTGATGTAAATAAATGTCTTTTTCCCTAGACATATAATAATACAATGAAACTTTTTTCTATCCCTAAGAACTCTCAATACAGTTGTCATTAGCACATACTTTTTCTATAATGACGACCAGTTGCTCAAAATTTTAATGTTCTGAATTGGTCAAGTATGATTGTGTTAACCACATCAGTAAAATCAGTATTCTGTACTGCAAACAATAGCTTTCTTCATCCACAGATGTAACTTTGACAACAGATTTAAATTCTCAAATGTTTAAAAATACTGAAACAAATTTCACTCTTAACAAATATATTCATCTTAAGTAATTAAATATTTGAAGTCAATTTCTAAATATCAAGGTTCATTAGTCACAATTTTCATAAGGAAGTTTTAATAGTATTAATTCCATTTTATTCCATATGGAGAGGTGGGAGATATAGGCATGTTGGCATCAAGGACCTTAAATGATAAAGTTAAAGTACTCCAAATCATTTTTAACATATTTTCTTCTTTTAACTCCTTTATAATCTACAAAACAGTGACTGGTTAATATAAGATGTAGAAATCATATTAGTATATATGCCATAAGTGCAGCATAGTTTAATTCTCTGAGATTATTGTGCAAAATATAAATCATTGTAAAGAAAGGGGAAAAAATCATTGTGTTGTTCACTTTGAATTAGTATGACACCTTCAAAAATAGAACAGATTGAATTCTCAAAATATATGAAAGTACAAAACTTTTTTTTATCAACCAAAGGGTAAGAATATAATCATTTCTTCATGAATCTATTATGTACTTCTGAGATTAATGTAGGAGAAATAAAAATAACTAAAACCACAGTTTAGACCGCTAACCTAGAATTGAAGAGCTACATTCAGTTCACAATCTGTATATGTACTTAAAGACAATAGGAACTAGGATATAGAATCTAGTTTATCACAGTATATCCTGCTCAGCAGTTGCCTTCACTATTCCTTCTCTACCTTACTGAAGATGGCAACCAGCACTTATTCTTGCTGTTTGCCTATCAAAAGTGTTTTCTGAACTAATAAAGTTAGACAATTAGATAAAAATTTATATAGACTTTAAAGTGTCATGAGAATAACCAGAAGAATGTAAGTGCACTGTGACCAATTCATTCTTTAATGAATCAGAAGTCATTTACCTAAAATCCTTTGCTTGATTTGATAAGCCTGAAGTAAGAAAATTTCTTGTAATGTATTCACCTTCACCAATGGTTAGGTGTATAAATGCCAACAAACTATCCAAGTAACAAAGCAAACTCTAAAAAATATGCCATCATCTAATAATTTTCTATAAATATTCTAATGAGAAGGTATAAGGAAAGAAAGAGGTAACGGCAACAGAATATAAGTTTTAGAATAACTTGTATTATTATAGAATACTTCAAGGTGAAATTTATTTTTAATGTATTTCTACTGTTTTCAGGATCCTAAAAATCTGTATCCCAGACCCACAGTATCTTTATTTGGGGCTCCTGAGACACTATTACCACCTGTGACACCTCTTCAGAGGTCTGAACCCTGAATCTCAGCTTCATAGGGTCTCTCCAAGCTTTCAAAGTTTAATAATCCCAAGCTATTCCTTTTGTTCCCCCAAACCTAGCGATGGCAGTACTCCTATGTTACTATCTCCATGATACCTTAGTGTTCCCTCTTTGCCTTTTTCAGTTCTCAATAGCCACAATTCCCTACATTATCTCAAAATAGTTAGGGCAGTTCTGTGTTCTGACTAGTCCCTGACTGATATAGGCTCTCTGCCTAAAAGTCTCATTATAGCATTGTGATCTGCTAGAAACACGAGTATGGGGGAAGGATGGTATTCATCAAATATCCTCTCAGACTTCCAGATATTTAATGAAGTTCACACTCATCATAACTGAGATTTCTACACCAGAGTCTTTGAAAACACTACCACCAGTACTCAAGCTCCAATCCTACCAGAATGTACCTACAATATGGGAAAACATGAAACAGGCTTCCACACTCAGATATCCATGCCCTTGCTCTTCTATAACTCTTCATCCTTCCCCAACTTTCTAATCTGGGGAAGGGCTTTCTCTGTGTAGCAAGGGACATCACTTACCTATAATTTCCCTACCCTCTTTCTTATAGTAATGCTCTCATTCTCTGTCATCAGAGAGCTACCCTAGTTCAGTGGCAGCATAAAGCAGTTTCCCTAGCAAAGCTGCATCCTAATAATGGCAGTTTCCGGCTGACCAGCAAACTTATAAATAAATAACAAACACATTTTGTTGTATGCTACTAAAATTGTGAGTTTGTTTACTATTTAGTAATAGCTAATTAAAACATGAGTTGGAACTTAGCTAACCTCTAATTTAAGAATATTTAAAGAAATTTTTTGCGAATTGGAATGAATCTATCATATGATCCAGCAATACCACTTCTGGGTATCTACCCAAAAGAATGGAAACCAAATACCAGACTGACGCATGTGTATCTACGTTTATAGCTGCACAATTCACGATAGCCAAACTATGGAAGCAGCCAAGATGTCCATCAAGAGATGAATGGATTACAAAACTATGGGATATGTACACAATGGAATTTTACTCAACCATAAAGAAGAACAAAATCATGTTATTTGCAGGGAAATGGATGCAGCTGGAAAACATTATGTTAAGTGAGATTAGCCAGTCACAAAGAGTAAAGAAGCATATGTTCTCCCTAATTTGTGGATGCTAGGGAGAAGATGGGGCAAAAGAGGATCTCCAGATGGAAAAGGATAGACCCTCGATAAGCAAAGAAGTTGATTTAATCGAAGGGGATGGACGGGGGTGGGGGGGACACCCTAATGTACATCAAGGTTACTCACTAAACCGAACTTGAGAGGGAGGGAGGGCGAGGGAGAGGGGGCGGGAATTTGGGGAAGGGGTCAAGTGAGAAATGTGGGCACATATGTCCTTATCAATTTGTACCTAACAAAGATGTATGCTTACAACACACGAATAATAAAAATAATAATAATAAAGAAAATTTTGGGAAATTAGAAAACCCCTTTCCTCTTTATATAAATCCTCAATATAAAATCTTGCCCCCCATACACACAGGTTTGTCTCTGAAATGAGCTTCAAGAAATGTTTCTAAATTCAAACTGAACATGTTTTCATTCCATCCCTTTGAGTTTCTGACATATCTATCCTCTTCTGCAATTCAGGAGTCTCTGGTAGAAAAGATGTGTAAGATTTCACATACAAAGGAAGTATGAAAAAGAAAAAGATTTTACCAAATATCAATATATGTTCTTCATTAATAGTATAGAATGGAGAAAGAACATATATTGACTTAACTTTGAGCCATAATCCTACCATTTATAATATTTATAGCTAACTTACTTATAGCCTACTACAGGTAACACAGTGAAATAAGTATTATAAACAATAGTACACTTAATTCTTACCACAATCCTATTAGGTAAGTCCTGTTATTCTTATTTAATCTAGATTTACAGAAGTTGCCTAAACTCATGCCTCTTAGAAGGTGGTGGTAAGATTATAAAAGCAGTTCTGTAGTTTTACATCTTTTGCTCTTAAAGTTTTTTGATGTCAAACATACTTATTATTTGATGCATGTGTATGTTTTTGAAAGCATTTTGAAATATATTAAAGGAATCCAAAGTGACAAGCACTAAAGGCCAGAGAGGCTAAACAGGTATTGAATATGTGGAGGGCCAGGTATATAATTACAAGTTTATATTGTAAGCAAATACTCCTTATGTAGTCATGAAACCTTTTAAATCATTGTTTGGGTCAAACAAAACACTGTACTGAAAACAGATAAAATGATATGTGCATATATGAATGTATCACTATGAATCTCACTATGATGTACAATTATACCAATACAAATTTTTAAACACAATACTAGGAGAACTCACCACCCCATGATCTTTTGTAAAAAATAGTTTTTTTAAAAAAAACAAAATCTGCGTATAAATATTTATTTACATATATGTATATATACATATATACATATTTGTCTATGCAAATTAAATACCTGAAAAAGTAAATATATAAACTGTTTATTGGTGCTTAAGCTCTTAAACATTAATGTAGTCAGATATGATACTCAAAATATTTAACAGCTTGGGCCATGAATTGATCTATGAAAGTAATCAACTATGAAGTACATCAAACTTCACAATGACATTCCCACTAAATTCATAGCTATTACTTAGTTTTAGTCTCTCAATAACTAGAGGAAAGAATTTCAACAATGATATTTCTCCATCTGTTACTGTTAAAACAACAGCAATTTTCTAAAAAAGTTCTATCCCTTATTATAATGTCAATCTTTACATTCATATATCTTCTGCTCTAAATTATAAAAATCATTTTAATGTTGTCATATTTTAGTCAAGTCAAATTTTTCAAGCCAGAGGAGAATGCCATAAAAACACCCTTAAGAGAGTAACTTCTTGTTGCATTGCCTCAGTTTGAATTCTGGCTCTCCCCTTTAAACCTCAAACTCTGGCCTCAAGATGGCCACAATTATAGTACTCATATGAGTGAATATGCACTTGAAATAGTAACTAGCATAGAATAAACATACATTAATATGTATACTATGAGACATATTCATATGTTTATATTAATAAAATCAATTTCATTAATGACTGGAATGGACAAGCATTGTATGATTTTACTAATTCATCTCATTCCCAGGAGGTTTCTGAGGCTATTAAACTTAAAATTCAATCTCCTCCAGTTGGACAAATGCCCTTGAGGTTAGAGTTAGCTTTAGAGTGCCACTCTAGAACCTGCCTTAATTTAGCCTTTCGCCTGTACAGTCTTTTGTTTCTAACCCCAGGATGTGCATGAATGTGTTTCGCTTTTATTTTAGCTAGATTTTTTTTTCTGGTACTGGGGATTGAACACAGGAGCATTGTAACTCTGAATACATCTCCAGCCTTATTTTATTTTTTATTTTAAAACAGAGTCTCCCTAAATTGCTGATGCTGGCCTCAAACCTGTGATCCTCCTGTTTCAGCCTCTCAAGTACTGGAATTACAAGCATGTACCACCACGCCTAGCTCTAGAATGTTTATTATTTTCAGAGTTGGTCAGTATGCCATAATGGTGTTCAAAATGCATATTCAAGCATTTGAGTGCTATTTTCACTTTTATTTTAAAATATCTGTACTGCATAAGTAAAATTCAAACCAGATAGAGTCTAAAATAAACAGTAAAATCTGTCCTCCCTCCTTTAACCTCTCCCTCTCCCTGGTTTTATTCTGAGAAATAATTTCTCTAAACAAGTGATTGGATACTTTTTGTTTTCTTTTTTTTTCCTTTGGTGATGGTGGTGGTGGTGGTGGTGGTACTGGGGATTGAACCCAGAGGTATTCTACCTTCAAGCTACAGTCTCAGCCCTTTTTAATTTTTGTTTTGAAACAGGGTCTCACTAGGTTGCTAAAAGCCTTGCTAAATTGCTAAGGCTGATCTTGAAGCTGCTATCCTCTTGTCTCAGCCTTCCAAATACAGGGATTATAGGCATGTACCACCACACCTGACTCAAGGCTTCTAATAAAGTCTATCTTATAATGGAATCCTCTGGGATTTGTATAAGTTGTTTTAAATTTTTTAAACAAGATTTAGATTATTATTCCCTCTAGAACCAAGCAGTGTGTCCAAACACATAAAGAGGTAAATGAAATTCTGTCACAAAATTTCTGCCTCTTGAGGAATCTCATAAGCATGAGCTAAAATACATTCTCTATTAATTTGTTTTCATTTTTCATTCCTTAACCCAGGAAATGCTTCCTTTCTATTCTCCATGTTTATGTCACCATTCTTTAGTTTCCCTTTTTTATTTTGCTAGAAAAATTCTTTACATGGGAATAAAAAAGGTAATAAACTTTCTGAGCTCTTGCACACCAGAAAATTATTTTCTTGACTCATTTAATTGAAATCTGGGGTAGAGGAAGAATTCTATATACAAAATTATTTCCTCTGAGAAATATAAGAAAATATTACTCCATCATCTCCTAGCTCTAAAGTGTTACTAATGCTGCTAAGTAAATGGTTATCCGTTTTATTTCTCATCCCTTTGTAGGTGACCTACTTACTTTTTTCTATGGAGTCTTCAAACATATTTTCTTTACTTATGGTCTACTGAAAAATATAGGACTTTTAAAACTCGTTCTTTGGCATTTTGTTGGATTCATTAAAGACTTATGTCTTCATTCAGAATAACTTTTTTTTTCTATCAAATACTTCCAACTATTATCTCGGCATTCTGCTTCTAAAATGTCTAATAAACAGACATTTGGTTTGTACCCATTCTCCATTTCCCATGTTTTCAATCTTTTTTATATTCAACTAATGCCTATGTTGTAGTTTTCATTAAAAACATATTTCATTGGGACCTTATATGAGAGATATACCTGCAGGCACTATCTTTCATATGAAATTAAAGGTCTGAGAGTTTTTTATATTTTTTGATGAAAGTACAATGTGGAAATTAAAATAACATATCTTCCTTCAAGATTACAGTATCCATATATAAACACACACACACACATATGCTATATATACATATATAAAATTATATAGAAAGTAATATTTTTGTATGGTACTGGTGATTGAACCCAAAGGCATTCTACCTTCCAGCTACACCCCAAGCCCTTTTCATTTTTTTATACTTTTACTGATGCATTATAGTCTCACATCATAATGTAATTCATAATGATGGTGGCATACATGCACACAGCACTTGGTGAGTTCCCCTGGCTCCCTCCCATTCTTCCCCACCTTCCCCATACAGGATATTGAGATTGACACTGGTATTCTCACATATGCACATAATGTACTGGAAGTTATTCCTTCATTGATTCTCCCTGTCCCTCCCCACTTCCCCTAGACCTCCTCCCTGGCTCCACTGGAGTTTCTCCTCCATTACCTAAAATCCCTCTGGCATCCCGATTACTCCGTAGCTTCCGCATATGAGAGAAAAATATGACCCTTCTACTCAGCAATAAAGAAGAAAAAATTATGTCATTTTCAGGAAAGCAGATGGACCTGGAGATCATTATGCTAAGTGAGATCATTTTTGTTTCTGAAACAGGGTCTTGTTAGGTTGCTGAGAGTCTCACTAAATTGCTAAAGCTGGTCTTGAATCTGCAATCCTCCTGTCTCAATCTCCCAAGTACCAGGATTACAGGTGTGTGCCACCACACTTAGCTAGAAAGTAAATTTTTAAATATTTTATGCAATGTGCAAATTATAAAATTCATTCTATTATTTCATACATTTGAGAGATTACTTCCATTTTGAGGTCAAGCACTTGGATTTTTCACTATCTACATATTATACACATTCCTGTTTTAAGGATATTGTAATTTGTAGAAGCAATTAAAAACCAAAGGTCTCTATGTGACTACACTATTTTCCTTCTGGGGTAAACTGTACTACCCAATATTTTATGCAAAAAAAAGAAAAGACAATAGTAAAAAGAAGTTTCCATAACCAAAGACAGATGAAGTCAGGAAAGAAAAATGTAAATTAGGTCAAAGCAATTGGTAGAACAGCTCTTCTTCCACTAGAACAGATGTGCACTATCATTTTCTTCTACAAACATAAAGTATAACATTTACACATGCACTCTTATGGATACCATCAGAGATTTCCATTTTTCATTCCTAATACCTCTAATATTATAATAGAAATGACTTTGAATCCAATCCAAACATTCCTATGTTTAAAATATTGTTATTAGTAATTAATTATTTGTGACATATGTCATTATTGATCCTGAAGAATGTACAAAAATGACTCATTGGAGAAATATAACCCAACCCTAAAACTCTCTGAGATGAAGAAATAATCTTTCGAAATAGTACACTTGCCTAACAATTACTGAGAATCAACTACACATCAGGAGCACTGCTAGATGACTTTAAACTGTCTTCTGAATGTAGAGCTACAGAAAAATCTCATAGAATCTTATGATAATTTGACCCTATCTCATATTTAGTCAATTAGTACCTCAGAGGAAAAAATCCATTTCTGAATGTCTCTAACCAAATTAATCTAATCCCTATGATTTCCTAGAGATTCACAATTAATCATCATTGCATATATTTTTTGCATTATTAGGACACTAATCTCATTCAAAAGAACTTTACACTCATGACACAATCATCTCCAAGAAGGTCTTACTTCCTACTACAGTCACGTTGGGTATTAGGATTTCAACACATGAATTTGGTTTATTATTATTATACAAAATACAAAAAACACTCAACATTATCACTGCATACAGCTTTTTAACTGTAAATTTTACTTTTATCTTCTTTAATTCAATCTAAATGAAATAGCCAAATACTCATTTTTAAATTTAATCTGCTTCATAATTTTCAATTTACTAAATATTAACTA
>PVLC010023832.1:0-5000 GCA_004027655.1 Graphiurus murinus | reverse complement strand
ATAGTGGAAGTCTGAGTGAAGATTCATATATTTCCCATTCAGAATAATACAAACAACTTTCTATGCTATTGAAAAAGTTTTTTTTTTTTTTTCAGGACAGTTAAATATTTGAGGCCAATATTTAAGTATATTCTTTGTAATTCAGTATCTTTTTAAAAAGTCAGTTTCAGTGGGCAGTAATATTCATTAGATGTAATATGATATGCTTAAAAGAATATTTTACTTGGTTGTCCTCGTGGATTTTACTAAGTTAACAAGTATGAAACTACAACTTAAATCAAGTTCCTCACCTAAAAATAATAGGAAATGACTAAATCAGGACTATTCAAAGTGTGATCTGTGGTCTGCTGCCCCTCTAAAAAATATCTACAAGATAAAGAGCTTACAACTATGTAAATTTATCATTTCACCAAGTATGGTAACTTGTCCTTCCTAAGAAAGAATGCATTGTGTTGATTCACACTTTGTTATAATCTCTTTTCTCCTCAAAGGTGGGAAACAAAAGATTACAAAGAGATCTGTGAGTAGCCCTAGGCTAGATGATGCTTTAGTTTGTTCCAGACATAAAAATGATCAAATCATACTATTTGGCAAATTTTTCATATTCCTGATGCATTCAAGTTTTTCTCAAGCAGCCCACAAACTTTTCACAATTTTTCAAATATTCTAGTTCTAAAGTCTATACCCCAAATGTCTCTACCAAAAGTCTGTTTTACCAACTCTCAGAAACCTAAGTGCTAATTATGTATTATTCCTGCTGTCTTCCAACATTTCTTCAACTGGTAATGCTTAGGAAGAAGATAAACAGAAAGTATAAGAAAAACCACTTGAGACACCATTTACAGTACTTAAAAAATAAGTATGTCCGAACTAGTTCCTTCTAGCACAAGAGCACAACATAACACTTTTAAGGTAAGCTTAATTAAATACTTGACCTCAGTTAAATAGTGTGACCTCAAGACTAGGAACCTTGATGGCATATACATCTCGGGAATTCTCTTTTTAAGTTTCTGACTTGGTCCTTATGATCATCTGATTCACTCACATTAGAAGTTTCTCAAGTTCATTTTCTGGTTATTAAATCAAGAAATGCCTAGGAATTCTTAATCAGATCTACTAAGGGAGAGTTAGAATGTTTGGAAGTGACTCCTAAAAATAACTTGCAACTGTTCGTAGGTGTCCAAGTCTGCTCTATGACTGGTTGACTGGTCTAATTCATTGTGCCCTAATAGCTAGAAGGAAAGAAGCTAAATTTACATGAGGGCCATTCTTACTAATCCTTAATGTATGTAAGACTCAGATTAGATTTTAGATGTCATTCTTAGTTTAACATGCCCTTCAGAAATAAATTAACCATTGAGATTTATAATTCTTTATTTGTAATATATTGGACCATCAAATTGAAAGTAAGACCCAATCTCAAAGCAATTGGGTTACTCAATAAATTAATGTTTATAAATATTTTAGGTTTCAGACTCATGATAAGTATCAAGGACCTGGGCTGAACTGGGTCTAGCACCTTGAGCACCTATGCATGCCCTCTCAAGAATGACAGTCATTGCCAAGCATCATAGCACACACCTATAATCCCAGGTCTTGGGAGGATTAGACAGGAAGACTGTAGGTTTAAGGCCAGCCTCTTCGACTTAGAGAGACCCTCCGCAACTTTGTGAGACCCTGTTTCAAAATAAATTTTTTTTATAAAAGGACTAGGGGTATATCTCAGAGATAGAATGCCCGGGTTCAAGTCTCCAGTACCAAGAAAAAAAAAAAAAAAGGGAATGACAGTCGTCCGAGTAGTCAGACTTGTACACAGAAGCTGAGGACTCTAAGACCAGTTGCTTCAAGAGGCCCAGGTCTATGCTTCCATCACTTCCATCACTTCCATTGATGTACTGGTTAAGAAAGCCACCAAGAGTGAGACTCAATATCTCAATGGGATGAGTACAAAATAATTGTACTAGCAATAGACTATTACAAAACCCTAAAATTTGCAGCAATGACTTCAGAATCAGGCAATGGGTCTGAAACTAGAGCAAACTAAAGGCTTAGCACAAGGGCCTTGAGGAGACTGATGGTGATAATTTAAGGCTGGAGAAAAGATCATTTGTATTATTATGCAACAGTAGAAATTTTAGCAAAACTAATGCTTGAGGTGAAAAAGACTTCTAACTAAGCAAATTTCCAGGCTGAATGCCAGTGTCAATAGTTGCTTTTATTCATGTATGAGATGGTATGGATAGAAAAAGAAATGAGTTAAAAGCGTCCACTTTTCAAGCAGAATTTACAGGAAATATAAAAGATTTTTCTGGGTTTGAAAATAATATTTTTATCCCCAATCTCTCCAAACAACAAAAACCTCTCAAGTAAGAAGTGGATGGAGGGCAAAAGATCAAAGGCAGGAATTGGCCGTAAGACCCTTTGTTAAATTTTCAGAAAGATTTAGGCTGGTGCCTCATAGAACCTCTCAGTTAAATAAAAGGGCTTATTAATAATGTTAAAGTCTAATGTTAGACCCTCTTGACTGTGACAATAGTGCTCCTAAAAATTTAAAAATGTTAAAACCAGCAGCCTCAAAGTTTGTCCAGAAGAGAGAAGCATTTTTCTAAGAAGAAAAGGTATATATAGCTTAGTCTAATAAATTTGGTTATAAATTAATACAATAATAAATTCACAAAGTGTTTATAAGGAATTTTACCTATTTGAGATGAGAGGGATAATAACAGAACAAAATGAAAAATAGCTTATAGACTCCCAATCTTTTAAGAGTTGGAACCAGCTGGAGAAAGCTCCAGCTGCAAGAACAGGCCATTTCTCATAGAAAAAGAAGGATGAATCAGAATATACTAATTAAAGTCCCAAAATCAAAAACAAAACAAAAAACCATGGAAAATCAGTTCTAGATAATCTAATCTAATAGCAACCTATACGTGGTTGAATTTCAGAATTGCTATGTGACTTGTAGTTTTTCATAGCAATTTCAGAATTGTTATGTGGGCTTGCAGTTTTTCTTTTTTAGCATCCCAGTATGGTTATCTATCTCTCACCATTGTGTAGTATGTTGTGTCTTTGCTTCATAGCTTTTCTGATAGAAAGGAATCACACTCATTTTTTTCTTTTTTTTTTTTTTTTTTTTTTGAAGATGAAACCTAAAGGCACACCTTTGAGCTTTACCCCAAACCCTATTTTATTTTTTTTATTTTGAAATAGAGTCTCACTAAGTTGATGAGAGTCTCTCTAAGTTGCTGAGGTTCATCTTAAACCTGAGATCCTCCTATCTCAGCCTAAGACACTGCATCTTAAGAGCATCTTATGAACCACTAAAGAATCTTCAGTTGCTCCTGACTCAAATTACAAAATCCTAGACATCAAAATCAGGTCATAATTGCATGAGGCTTGAGGTCTGTGAGAAAGCATATATATACATGTAGGAAAAATAAAACTATTTTATGGCAAGAGGGTGGACTGTATTATAGATTAAAGGTGGCTATGCTCTCAGTCATTGAGAGATGAAGCTCCTTGTTCTTCCTATTCCTGTGTGCTGCCCTGAGTGACCTTAATGACTAGTAAAATGCAGAAGAAGCAATGTCATGGGTGTTCTGTAGTTGGGTCATAAAAAGTCTTGTGGCATGTGGCCAGGTCTTACAGAGCCATGAGTCACCATGTTAAAAATCTGGCATTACTGGGGCAGCCATGCCAGAGTTACAGATGTACTCTGACAGTTGCATCAGAGCCCTGTCTCTGGTTGTCCCACACAAAAATAAGATATAATACAAACATCTGTTATTTTAAGCCACTAAATTTGTTATACAGCAATAGATAACTATATGATAGCAACTACAAAGTTATTTTGGTTCTATATTCTAGCAGGCCCGCAGCAGAGGTGAGTGTGTGATCCACAGGGCGGTGAGTGCAGGTCCTGCGCACCATAGGTAACTTCAAAGAGACCATAATAAGAGAGGGTGGGTACACATAGTCTTGGCTGCAAGCCATACATGAAATCATGAGGAAAGCACTGGCCTTAGAAGTCATAGACCAATCCAGCCTTTTCTGTGTAGAGGGAGGACTACCCGCACTTACTTTTGGATGGACCCTGCACCTGGCACCAGGTTAGCACCTGCACAGACATAAGGAAACACTGGTTCAGGGTCTCTCCGGAGACCCTAGCACTGGGGCTGCAGCCTGATTTCTTTTTTACAGGTTTCCAAGCAAATGAGAAGCCTTGGAACATACTCTGTAACCTACAGTAATAAGCAGGCCTTAAATGGCTTAAAATATCCACAGAGACCCAAAAGGGTTACAGAGGCCAAGTGAAAGAGTTTTTTGTTGTTGTTGTTGTTGTTTGTTTGGGGGTTTAGGAGTTTGTTTGTTCTGTGTTTTATTGTTTTGTTTTTGTTTTTTGCTGCTGCTGTGTGTTTGTAGGTTTGTTTTTTTTTTTCCTTTTCCCTTTTGTGTTTTTCCTCTCTTTCCTCCCCACTTTCTTTTCTTTTTCTTCTCTCCCTTTTTTACAGTACTGGAGAGTAAGCCTAAGACCCTTGTGAACACTGGGTTGAGCACCCTGCCACTGGGCCACACGTCCAGCTCCCAGCTCAGAAGAGCCTTTTCCCAATAGCCAGCAGTCAAGGCCAACCCTACCCTGCTCCTCTACCCGACTCTGCCCTTTAACAAAGTAGGGAAGCAGGCTTGAACAAGTGCTCTGGAGCAGCATTCACATCTCTTCTAAGAAAGCCTCAATCTAAGAAGAAAAACCTGGCAAGCAACTATCTAAATTCACAACGTCATTCGGCTCTTTTTTTTTTTAATTTTTATTGTAGTAATTCGTGCAATATAGCATACATCTTTGTTAAGTACAAATTGTTAACAACATATTTGCACACAATTCTCATTTGACCCCTTCCCCGATTCCCTCCCCATTCCCTCCCCCTCCCTCCCCCTAAGGTTCACTTCAGTGAGTGACCTTGATATGATTGTGTAAGTACATCATGTGCTTTAGGGTGTCC
>PVLC010023831.1:0-25020 GCA_004027655.1 Graphiurus murinus | reverse complement strand
TAATTGCAAATTTCTTAAACTTGGTCCCATTTGGGAAAGGCTGGCTCCTGTAATTGGCACGGTTTGACAGACGCAGGGACGTTTCTAGACTCATCACACACCGGGGACCCTGTCTCCCCAAAGGGGTGGGGAGGGGCTGGGGCAGGAGGTGCATCTGAGAGTCACTCTCCCCAGCCCCTGTGGCCTGCTGTGATACAGCGCAGGTATGGGAGTCAGCTGGACCCGGGTGTAGACAAGGAGCTCAGCCGCGCTTTCCTCATCTGAGAAATGAGAATAAGTCCCACATGGTGGTTAAGTGACTATATGAGTCAGGCCCCAGAGTGCAGTGCAGGGTTCTCCAAACTTCTCCCTGGGAATGGAGAAAGAAAGGTGGGGAGGTGGAGCCCACACGCCTGGGAGGTCCTCACTTGGCTCGCAGTGCCAGCTGCCGGTCGTTGGGGCAAACCCACTGCTGGTTCCCACTGCCGAAGATGGTGTCAGCCATGGCTCGGAGCACCCAGCTGGGGCCAGGGAGTCACATCTAGACGAGAAAGAGGAAAAGGAGAGACAGTGTGTCACTGGCTGGGCTGCAGATTGAAGACAGGGTCCCTCAGGCACCAGACGCTTGGCACTTGTGACCTACCCCCTCACACCGCCCCTGCTGATGCCCAGGCTCGCATTTCTTCAGTGAAACGGGGCTCCCTCAAAGGCCCAGAATCCTGAGCCGAGTGACTGCGTGGATCATGTGGCTAAATGACCAGAGTGGACATGACTGGCAGGACCTCAAAGGCAGAGGTCAGAAGGAGAAAAGAGGCACAGCCTCAGTAACCGTCAACTCAGCTGGTGAGCCCGGGGAGCGGGGGGTATTCAATCCCTGCCGCTTCCCAGCACAGCCCACACTGCAATGGGCAATCCCCAGGGGCTCGTGCTGGAGCCAGTACCTGCTCCCGAACCTGGGAGACCCGGAACAGCAGCCCCAGGCATCCCTGCTCAGTGTTGCCCAAGAAATTCGTGCCAAACATCACAGAGCCCTCCGGAGCAGGGAGGAGGGCAGGGAGCACCTCCACCGGGCAGTTTCAAGGGGACTGTCCCAGGAACCCTGCAGGGAAGGGTCCTGCTCCAGAACAGCTCGAGAGTCTGATGCAAGCACAGTCTAGGTAGCTGGTTTCCTCCTGGCCACGAGGACAGGACCAACTCTTTGATGATCTATTATGAAGATGCTGCTCAAGCATCCTGAGGGGAGTGTGTGTGCGCACTCGAGTGCAGCAGGAGGAGGAAGAGGAGAGGGAAAGACGTGAGCTTAGGCTAGGGTGAGCAAGGATGAGAGGTTAAACTGAGTCTCCTCACTTAGACAAGTGGCTAAAAAACTCAGCACCCCTTTATGTTCTTAAAAGATACTGAGGTTGGAGACAGGCATGGTGGTGCATGTCTGTAAACCCGGTACTTGGGAGGAGGAGGATCTCAGGTTCAACGCTAGCCTCAGCAACTTAGCCAGGCTCTGTTTCAAAATAAAAAATAAAATAGGTGCCAGGCATGGTGGTGCACACTTGTAATCCTAGTACTTGGGAGGATGGTAGCACAGGAGGATCGAAAGTTCGAGGACAGCCTCAGCAAGTAGTGAGACTCTCATCAACCCAGCGAGACTGTTACAAAAATAAAAATAAAATAGGGCTGGGGGTGTAGCTTGGAAGTAGAATGCCCCTGGGTTCAATCCCCAATACCACAGAAAAGAAAAATAGGGCTGGGGGAGGGATGGGCATAGCTTCATGATAGAATACCCCTGGGTTCTGCTCCCAGTACTACACACACATATATATATATAAAAGGTCTAATGATGTATCTCAATGGTAGAGCATTTATCGAGAATATATGAGGCCCTGGGTTCAGTCCCCAGTAATTCACACACACACACACACACACACACACACACACACACACACACACACAACACACAAAGTGTTATGGTATGTGAATTAAATTTCATTAGATGTTTAAATTTCTTTTGTGTGTTACTGGAGATTGAATCTAGAAGCTCTCTATCACTAAGCCATACCCCCCAGCCCATTTTATTTTTCATTTTGAGACAGGTCTAAGTTGCTTAGGCTGGCCTCAAATTTGCAATCCTTCTACCTCAGTTCCCTGAGTAGCTGGGATTACAGGTGTATGCCACTGCAACCAGCTAAATGTTATGAGAAATTTTTTAGAACTCCAAAATATGAGTTTTATCTATTGGTATTTACCATATCAGCAAATTACAACTGAAGCCAGGTGTGGTGGCACATGCTTGTAATCCCAGTACTTGAGAGGCTGGGACAGGAGGATCACAGGTTCACAGTCAGCTTCAGCAACTTAGTGAGGCCCTCCACAACTTAGTGAGACCCTGTTTCAAAGATAAAAAATAGGGCTGGGAGTATAGCTCAGAGATAGAATGCCCCTGGGTTCAATCCCTAGTATCACCAAAAGAAAAAAAAAAAAACCTAAGAAGTTTAAAATAATAAATCCTTTGGGTGTTAACATAATTTATATATTTTCTGAAAGGAACTATATTTTCAAAATAAAAATTAATAAGATGAATGGGATTATCTTACATTTTTAAAAATCTATTTAATTTTTGACTTAACAAAAAGACAGCTGGATGCTGAGCATGGTGACACGTACTTGTAATCCCAGTACTTGGGAGGCTGAGACAGAAGGATCCAGATTCACGGCCAGCCTCAGCTACTTGGGTTTAATCCCCAGTACCGCAAAAACAAAACAAAAACTGTCATCTGTTGAGTTTTAGTGCACTATCAAAGAAGAATATCCATGATTATCTGGAAAAGCCATTAAAATACTCCTCCTTTTTCCAATTATTGTACATGTCCGAGATAGTCTAGATGTCCTCTGTGGTCTTTAACAAAACAACATATCACAAAAGATTGAATTAAAAAGCAGACAGGGACATCCAGCTGTCTTTGTGTGTGTGTGTGTGTGTGTGTGTGTGTGTGTGTGTGTGTGTGGTACTGGGGATCAAACCCAGGGATATTTACCTCCAAGTTACACCCCCCGCCCCTCTTTTTATTCTTTATTTTGAAACAGGTCTCACTAAGCTGCAGAGGACCTCATTAAGTAGCTGAGGCTGGCTGTGAACCTGCGATCATCTTGTCTCAGCCTCCCAAGTACTGGGATTACAAGCATGTGCCACCACACCTGGCCAGATGACAGTTTGTGTGTGTGTGTGTGTGTTTGTGTGTGTGTGTGTGTTACTGGGGATTGAACTCAGAGGCATTCTACCTTCGAGCTACACTCCCAGTTCAATTTTATTCCTTATTTGAAAACGGTCTCACTAGGTTGATAAGAGTCTCACTACTTGCTGAGGCTGTCCTCGAACCTGTGATCCTCCTGTCTCAGCCTCCCAAATACAAGGATTACAGGTGTGCACCACCACGCCTGGCCCTGGGGATGACAGTTGTTTAAAGATTAGTTCTAATGTGACATCTGAAATCACATGCATTTTCATTGCACTTGTCATTTTCTTTACATTTCTGAGAGAATGAGTCTTATGATGAGAAATATAGTTTTGACCTCATGGACCACTGAAAGATACGGGGGGGGGGGGCAGCGGTCCCTGGACCATGCTTTAGAGAGTTGTTCTCCCAGACCAGTGCCACCCATTTCCATGATAACCAGCAGGGGGCAGTGTGCAGGATGCAGCTACCTGGCGGGAGGAGGGATCAAGCAGAGGACCTTGACCATACTGGTCTCACTGTCCGGTGGGCACACCCAGGTATCTGCTCTCCCAGGCTGGACCTGACATCCCATTGTGGGCCACCCAGATCCCAAAGAGCCAGGCACAGAGACCCCCACAGGCAGGCCCCCACAGGCTTGGCCACAGTCACCAAGGGATTCCTCAAATGTCATCTCTGGAACTTCTCCCCAGTAAGGCTAACGTACAATCCAGGAAAATAGAGACAGGCCCCAAGATGACATGTTCATCAAACACCTTTGAACCTGCGCCCCCTCACCAGCCTTTGGTGCACTGAGGTTTTTTGAGTTGTCTTTGTTTAAATTTGCTATCTTGTGAACAGTACAGTCACACCACTATGTGGGTGTGAAATGTGTTACTCTGTTCAAAGTAAACATTTAAAACATACTACAACTCCATAGCCCTGTTTCTCTTCTCTTTCTTTTTTTTTCTAATATTCTGGGAACCTCAAGAAATAGAAGGGATGAGCCAGGCGTGGTGGCGCATACCTATAAGCCTAGCACTTGGGAGGCTGAGACAGGAGAATAACAGGTTCAAGAACAGCCTCAGCAACACAGTGAGACTCAGCAACCTAGCAAAACCCTGTTTCAAAAACAAAAAGAAACAAACAAAAAAGCTGGGCGTGGTGGCGCACACTTGTAACCCCAGTACTTAGGAGGCTGAGACCTGAGGATCTGGGTTCGTGGCCAGCCTCAGCTACTTAGTGAGGCTCTCTGCAACTTAGTGAGACCCTGTTTCAAAATATAGAATAAAAAATAGGGCTGGGAGTGTAGCTCAGAGGTAGAATGCCCCTGGGTTCAATCCCCAGTATCACACACACAAAAAAAATTTAAAAAGGGGTATTAGGGATGTAGCTCCAAGGTAGAGTGCTCTTGGGCTCAATTCAGAGAGGGGGTGGGAGAAGGGAAGGGAAGGAAAGAAAAAAGAGAAGGTAAGGGATGGGTCTCTCTGACCCTGGGTAAAACTGGTGTCCAAGAAGCCAGGGACTCAGCCTTAAGGCAGTACAGTGCCTGCCCCATCCTGCAGGGGGTGTCACCACCTGGGCCACTGTACCTAGGACAGCAAGCCCTGAGCCTCCTGCCCAACCCTCCCTGCAGCTAGACACAGTGAAGGCAAGGGTGGCCCTTCTGCTCTGCCAGGCACCCTACAGAAGCAGGGTGACTCTGGAGGACAGGAGCAAGCCAGGGAACCTGGGCTCCTCAACAGGAAGACCCCATCTCCGGCAGAAACTTATGAACCAAAAAGCTACAAGTGTGTGTATGTGTGTGTGTGTGTGTGTGTGTGTGTGTGTGTGTGTGTGTGTTGGGGGGAACAGGGAGAATAAAGGGACCTGCACCCTGATGCTGAAGCCTTTATCTCCCTGATGAAGGGACTGGGCACCCAGGAGAAAGAAGCCCCAGACATCGGTAGGAGACACTCTTCACAGCCCAAGTCAATCACCCCACGTGAACCTCCAGGGATGAACAGAGTTTGGGGGTCACTGGCAAGGAAAACCTCAAACTGACATTTATCTGTTTTCTGACCCATTGGGTCATTGCTTTAAAAATTAAAAAAAAAAAAATTAAACAAAACAAGCCATCCATCTGCGGCCACCCACAGGCTATTCAGTTCCATTCTTCCTAAATCTAGTCATTATTCTTTCTGTTTGACAGATGAGAGGAGAAAGGCTTTGAGGCTGAGAAAGAGCACATGGCTAACTACACTGGTCGACGGGTGCCACCATTGTTGTCACATCACATGGCCTTCCACCAGTAAGAACCGAGGAGGGGCTTCATGACTGTGGAAGGAAGAAAGAAAAAGACCTGCACGCGTCTGGCCTTTGCACAGTTACTAGAAGTCAGAGATAAGTCAGCTATCTTCCTGAGTCCTCTGTTTCCCCTTTGGTATCTGACAGGCTGGAACCGCCCAGTGACTCTGACCCTGCCAAGCTGCTGAAGGAGGGAGGAAGGGCCTGGGGGGCCTGGGGGCGGAGGCTGGGGCTGCTCCAAGCTAGGAGGTGGGTAGCCCCTTTCTAGTCCACAGGGCACAGTGACTGTCCCCCCTCCCCCACGCCCTGTGCCCCTCAATGACTGTCCCCCCTCCCCCACGCCCTGTGCCCCTCTCACTAATAGAGCATCAGGGGAGATGAGCTCTGAGTCAAATGCTTATGGAGAGGTCAAGGAAACCAAAGGGTCTCTGTCTCTCTGTCTGTCTCTGTCTGTCTCTCTGTCTCTCTGTCTCTGTCTCTCTGTCTCCCTGTCTCTCTGTCTCTCTCTCTCATGGCAAGTCTGTGGCTGAGCACATCCCTAGGGGTGGCTCTGAGCAAAGGTCAGAGAATGCAGGGAATTCAAGGACTGCTCTGCCCACCTCAGACAGTGGCCCCCTCCCCCTCACAACACTCTCAGGACAAATGGAGGAGATGAAGGGCAATTCAAAGAAACACATTTCAGGAATCTGCTAACAGAGCCAGCTCAGCTCCCTGACTCAGCACTATGAGGGCCTCGCCAGCAGAGCCCTGTCGCTGGTTCCTGGATCCCTTCAGCAGGGCTCCTCTGCCAGGCAGCACGCTCACCACCCAACACACCCCTGGGCTCTGCTCCTCCCTAAGGTCTCCAGTAGGAGGAGCAGGGTGTGTTGGTCCTTCTGCAGGGTGCATGGTGCACGCCTGTAATCCAGCTATCGGGGATGTGGAGGCAGGAGGATCGCAGGTTCGAGGCCAGCTTCAGCAACTTAGTGAGATTCTCAGCAACCTAGTGAGAGCCTGTTTTAAAACACACACATGCTGGGTGTGGTGGTGCACACTTGTAATCCCAGTACTTGGAAGGCTGAGACAGGAGGATCACAGGTTCACGGCCAGCCTCAGCTACTTAGTGAGGCCCTCCACAACTTAGTGAGACCCTGTTTCAAAATAAAGAATAAAAAATAGGGCTGGGGGTAGAATCTGGAGGCAGAATGCCCCTGGGTTCAATCCCTAGTACTGCAAAAACAAAACAAAACAAAAAAACCCAAAACCAAAACCAACACACACACACATAAATAAATAAATTCATTCATTCATTCATTCATTAGAAAAGAATAAAAAGGGTTTGGTGTGTAACTCCAAGGCAGAATGCCTCTGGATTCAATCCCCAGTACCAAAAAAAAAGAGCTGGGATGTAGCTCAGTGGTAGAGCATCCCTGGGTTCAATCCCCAGTCTCTCTCTCTCTCTCTCTCTCTCTCTCTCTCTCTCTCTCTCACACACACACACACACACACACACACACACACACACACACACACACATACACTGGGTCCTTCAAACCTCTGAAGAGCAGTCTTATGAACATTAACTATAATTAACTAGACAAAATTAACTTGCGGGGGAACAAATCGGGGGATTATAGAAGGTGAGTGAAAAAGCAGGAAGGCGCCTCCGCCAATTTTGGAGAGAGGGGCTGGTGGAGGGAGCCAGGTTTGTGACTGAGGCTGGCTGGGCAAAGCGCCGGTCACTTTCCCTCTAAACCAGGAGAGGTGGCGCACAGGCTGCTGATGAGGATGCAGACCTGTCACACCAGGAACCGGCCCACAGGTCCTCGTCCTACTGATGTGACATTTCCATCTCTGTGTCCCCTACACTGCAGGCTCCCAGGGGGCCATGTGTCCCCCTCCTCTCACTGCCCTGGGTGTCCAACTCGGGGCCTGCTGTAGAGTAGGTGCTCAGGGCTAAGAGATAGGGTCCAGCCAGGCAAAGAGGGATTCAGAAAACAAAACAGATGTGCAAAGGGCAGGCAGAACAGGACTCCCACTGTGCTCGAGACTTGTTGACTCATAGGCAGTTTGTTCCTCAAATTCCCCATGGGGTAGTCAGCTGCATGGTGGTGGCAGCTCCGACTGACAGCTGAGCTGATTACCCGCCTGGGGCCTGGCACTGGGAATCTGTGGCCTCCTGCTGCCATCTCGACTCCACTGGGGGAGGCAGGCTGGCCCAGCAGACAGACACTCCAGAGGCCTGCAGCAGAGGCTAGGGGGTCTCTGCAGGGACAGGGAACAGGAATGGCCTGTGACCATTTCCTGAGAAAATTCATAGGGGACAGGTAACCCCCAGGCCACCTTCTGAGCCAGATCTGTAAAAACAAATACATTCTTAGAGAGAGATCCAATGCTCTTCCAAAAGTCAAAAGCTTGTCACCCTGAGTGTTAGTCACTGCGGGCAGATGCTACAATCAGGGCCGACTTGTCCCCATAGACAGTCATTATGCGACCTCATGTGGCTGGCTCCTGGGCGCTGTAGGATGCTACATTATAAAGAAATACACAAGCCGGGAGTGGTGGCGCACGCTTGTAATCCCAGCATTTGGGAGGCTGAGACCGGAGGATCCGGATTCGTGGCCAGCCTCAGCTACCTAGTGAGGCACTCCGCAACTTAGTGAGACCCTGTTTCAAAAAATAAAGAATAAGCTGGGCGTGGTGGCGCACGCTTGTAATCCCAGCATTCGGGAGGCTGAGACCAGAGGATCCGGGTTCGCGGCCAGCCTCAGCTACCTAGTGAGGCCCTCTGCAACTTAGTGAGACTCGGTTTCAAAATAAAGAATAAAAAATAGGGCTGGGGGTATAGCTCAGAGGTAGAATGCCCCTGAGTTCAATCCCCAGTGCCACAAAAAAGAAAAAAAAAAAGAAATACACACACACACACACACACACACACACCCTGCCCAGTGTGGTGATGCACGCCTGTAATCCCAGTATTTGGGAGGCTGAGACAGGAGAATTGCAGGTTCCAGGACAGCCTCAGCATGTAATGAGACTCTCATCAACCTAGCAAGACCATGTTTCAAAATAAAAATAAACTAGGGCTGAGGGTATAGCTCACAGGTAGAATGTCTCTGGACTCAATTCCTAGTACCACACAAGATAAATATAAAAATAAAATAGGAGCCAGGTGTGGTGGTGCACACTTGTAATCCCAGTACTTGGGAGGCTAAGACAGGAGGATCACAGGTTTGTGGACAGCCTTCCCTACCTAGTGAGGCACTCTGCAACTTAGTGAGACTCTGTTTCAAAATAAAGAATAAAAAATAGGGCTGGGGGTGAAGGTTGGATGTAGAATCTCCAGTACAAAAAAACAAACAAAAACCACCCTAAACTCACCCATAACCCCAACCCCTATAATAACTTTTTTTTTTTTCTTTTGCGGTACTAGGAATTGAACATTGAACTCAGGGGAATTCTACCTATGAGCTATATGAGCTATACCCCCAGCCCTATTTTTCTTCTTCTTCTTCTTCTTCTTCTTCTTCTTCTTCTTCTTCTTCTTCTTCTTCTTCTTTTTTTCAGTACTGGGGATTGAACCCAGGGGCATTCTACCTCTGAGCTACACCTCCAGCCCTATATTTTTTATTCTTTATTTTGAAACAGGGTCTCACTAGGTTTTGGAGGGCCTCACTAAATAGCTGAGGCTGGCCGTGAACCCGGATCCTCTGGTTTCAGCCTCCCAAGTACTGGGATTACAAGCCCCATCATAACTCTTAACATCTTTTTTGGGGGGGTACTGGGGATTGAACCCAGGGGTATTCTACCTCTGAACTACACCCCTACCCCTTTTTATTTTTTATTTTGAAACAGAATTTTACTAAGTTACTAAGGGTCTTGCTAAGTTACTGAGGCTGGCCTTGCAACTGCAATTCTCCTGTCTCAGTCTCCCAAGTATTGGGATTACAAGCGAGTGCCACTATGCCTGGCTGAAGCTTATTATCTTAACTGCATATCTTCCAATTTTCCCTAGGTATTTATATGCAGATTTTAAATAAAATTGGTTTCTTACTAATTTTGTCACTTACTGTTTTCTACTACATTGTACTTTCCCACATTATTAAAATTCTTCAAAAATATGATCTTTAAAACTGGGCATGGTGGTGCATGCTTGTAATCCCAATACTTGGGAGGCTAAGACCAGATGATCAGGGTTTTTGGCCAGCCTCAGCTACTTAGTGAGGCCTTCTGCAACTTAGTGAGACCTTATTTCAAAATAAAGAATAAAAAACAGGACTGGGAGCCAGGTGCGGTGGCGCACGCTTGTAATCCCAGCATTTGGGAGGCTGAGACAGGAGGATCCGGGTTCGTGGCCAGCCTCAGCTACCTAGTGAGGCCCTCCGCAACTTAGTGAGACCCTGTTTCAAAATAAAGAGTAAAAAATAGGGTCAGGTATAGCTTGGAGGATAGGGCCGGGTATAGCTTGGAGGTAGAATGCCCCTGAGTTCAATCCCCAGTACAGAGAAAAAAAAAAAAAACAGGACTGGGGGTGTAGCCTGGAGGTAGAATGCCCCTGGATTCAATCCCCAGTACCGAAAAAATATGTATATCATATATATATGATCTTTAATTCTAACTTAGTATTCTGGATATATTTTATCCTTTTCCTGTTTAGGGGGACAGAGATTGTTTCTAATTTTATTCCCTTTAGTCCACACTAAAATGGATTTCGTGGGAGATAAATCTTAGTGCCCATCTCTGATGAGTTCCTTAGGATACATTCCCAAAAGGGAAAGGGAGCGTGTGTTTTTTGGAAACGCATTTTTGAGTCAACCACTCAAAGCTGTCGGCTGCAGGCCTCCTGCTCACTTCCTCCAAAGTGCATCTAGAATTGTTCAGCATGAAAAATCCGCCTGAGGCAGCTGTGTTTTGGATTTTGTATTTTCGAACTCAGAACTCAGAAGATGGAGTTACACAATTACACATACAGTCCTTTAGTCACACACAAAAAAAGGCCTCCTCCTTGCAAACATTCACACCTACTTAAAAGAAGGCTTCTACCTCCTTAAAACAGATTTCTGGGCTCAGAGTAAAGCCAGCACTGGCTTGAGTATCTGAGTGACAGAATGGTCAAGGCAGGTCTTGTATCAGCTGGCTAGCAGAATGTTCTTCTAAAAAAGGGTGAAGGCTCGGCATGGTGGTGCACATCTATAATTCTAGCAATTCAGGAGGCTAAGGCAGGTGGATCAAGGCCAGCCTGGGCAACTTAGCGAGACCCTCTCTCCAAATAAAATTTAAAATGGCTGGGGTGTAGCTCAGTGGTAGAGCACCCCTGGGTTCAATCCCTAACACCACCACTACCAGCAACAAACAAACAAAACAGACGGGGAGATGAGGATCTCCCTGCAGGGTCCTGGCAAGGATTCCATAAGGGCACACCCCTGTGACTCTAGAGAACAACGTGAATAGTCTTGACCCCAGGAACACTGCTGCTGGACCCTTGACCTTCAAACCTACAGTCGCTATAACGCTGTGAAAACACGAGCTTTCTGCAACTGTCACGAACATGCACCAGGCTTTGAAACAGATGCCCTTAGAGAAGAGTGACACACACCCACGGAGCCCCTGCCTGCTACTGGGGCTGGGATGGGAGTAAGGCCGCTCCTTACCATCCCCATCTTTCCTCTGGTGCCATTATGTCCCCTGCTTTGGCCCTGGTGTTTTTGCCTCCTTGATCTCATTTCAGGGATCCTTTAGTTGAGCCCACAGACTCCCCAGGATGTAGCCTGAATGAATGAACTTTCAAGAGGCTGTAGGGTCTGGGCAGCAGCGAGAGCAGGTGGCAGACCTGAGCACCCGCGACCAACCCGTTTGCTCAGCCAGGGATCTGCCTGGAGAAACACAGCCTCAGGCCCAGGCCCCAGGGAGTGGGTGCCTAGGACAGACCATCTCATGGGGGAAGAAAAGAGCAGGGAAGAGCCGGGCATGGTGGTGCACTCTTGTAATCCCAGCATTCGGGAGGCTGAGACCGGAGGATCCGGGTTCGAGACCAACCTCAGCTACCTAGTGAGGCACTCCACAACTTAGTGAGACTCGCTTTCAAAATAAAGAATAAAAAAATAGGGCTGGGGGTATAGCTCGGAGGTAGAATGCCCCTGAGTTTAATCCCCAGTACCGCAAAAAAAAAAAAAAAAAAAAAAGAGCAGGGAAGAGGCAGGCAGAAGGAATATGTATACCTAGGAGGGGATACTATATGCAAAGGCAAACACAGGCCACCAGCAAGTGCAGAACCCTGGTTCCTAACAGCCGAGAGAGAGAGAGAGAGAGAGAGAGAGAGAGAGAGAGAGCGCTCTGAGCTGCTCAATCATGACACTTAGAATGAAACACATGGCCCAGCCAAGAGTAGCAGATCTGCCCGGCCCACCCATGCACCCAGGGGTGGTAGCCATGGTTGTTATGGCCAACGTGCAGTAATTTAGCAAGACCCTGTTTCAAAATAAAAAGTAAAGTGGGGCTAGGGGTGTAGCTCAGAGGTAGAATGCCCCTGAGTTCAATCCTAATACCACAAATAATAATAATAATAATGATAATGATAATAATAATTGTTGTAAACCACCAATTTTGGGGATGGTTGCTATGCAGGATTATCATAGCAATATATAACTGATACAAACAGCATTTGGTAAGAAAAAGCCGCACTCTAGCCTCAAAATCCAGCCAAACCCCTTCCAGAAACTGTTTGGAGGTTGATTTCCCACTTGTGGAGAGACCAAAAGCACAGATGTGGGAGGCTGCTAGGAGACACGGGAGGCCAGTAAAATCCACTTCCCTTCCTGCCAGGGAGGGACCAAGGGGCCTGGGGCCTTAGCAGGTGGCCTCCGTGAGGCTGGAAAAGAGGAGTCATCCTGAGTGCCAAATCTGAGCCAGTGCCTACAAGCTACATGGCAAAGGAGTCACAGCCCGCATCCAGCCTCCAGAGGAAAGGATGCTGTGATCCGTTAGTCATGTCTGCCCTGATGTGGGAGGCAGAATGGTTGCACATTTGCTACCTCAGAGTTTGCCAATCCAAGACAGATAACTGCACAGGCCAGGGTGGTGGGAGCACATGGGAGTGTAAAGGAAGGAGAGAAAGCCAGGACAAACATAAAAAGGTACTTGCCACCAAGCCGGTGCTTCCGAAGGCCTCAAAGGCGCTGCATGAGAGCCTCCGTTCTACACCCAGGTATTAATATTCCAGGGAACCCTTAGCAACAGGCCCTGACATCTGCTCTGTTACTATGATACGGGAAACAGGATGATAGAGGCGAGATAAGGCGAGCCCAGACATCAACATTCCCCCCACCTGTCAGGCGCACTGGGAGGATGAAAGATGCAGACAGGAAGCCTCCCAGGCCTGTCTGAAACCTGAAGGGACCACTCACTTGGAAGCATCCTGGGCTCATTACGCACAAGGCAGGACTGAGTGGAGTGGGAAGATGAGACAGGAGCCCCAGGGAAGCCAGTGCCTGACAAATGTCCTTAAAACTCTGCCCTGTCATCATGCATCCTGCCAGATCTGCCTCCTCAGGGTGACTTCCCCTCCCTCCTCATCTCAGCTCCAGTTCGCCCCTTCTCTTACCCAGACTGTGCGGAAAGCTTCCTAATCCTTTGGACCTCCTGGGACTCACCTTTCTCCCTGTCATGTACAACCAGAGAAGTTCTCCTTAAAGCCTAAGTCAGACCCTGTGAGTCCCCTGCTCAAAAGCCTTCAATGAGCCAGGCGAGGTGGTGCACAACTGTAACTTGGGAGGCTGAGACAGGAAGATCATAGGTTCAAGGCCAGCTCCAACAATTTAGTGAGACCCTCAACAACTTAGCAAGACCTTGTTTCAAAATAAAAAGTAAAATTGGGGTGGGGTTGTAACTCAGAAGTAGAGTGCCTCTGGGTTCACTCTCCAGTACCAAAAACAAAAACCCTAACAACTGTCAATGGCTCTCCAATCTGCAGGGGAAAAAATCCCAAGCTGCACTCAAGGCTATCCATGACTTGCTCAAACACCCTTCCAGTCTCACCTGCCACCACATTCCCTGCACAAAACTCGGGCTCCAGGCATGGACCTGAACAGGTTCCTGGTGCTCAGCCCTGTCCCCCAGGTCCCCTCATCTAAAACACCTTTTCTCTCTGCTGTTTCCTACAGATGTCCAGCACCACCTCCTCTGGGATTCTCTCGCTCCTCCCTCTTCCAGCCCCATTTGGACTGACCTCACCTCCCTCTTCTCAGCATTTCATTCTGTCTGTATCCTAGAGTATCTTTGCCTCTATTATTCCTATAAAGACATCCCTGGGCATGCACCTGGGTGTCCCTGGGCTAGCACAGTGCCTGGAACATGGCCAGTGTCCAGTAACCTTCAAGGAACTGATACTGACCTTTGAGAGTTTACTGTAGCCCATGCAATGAGGCCCAGTCTCCCCAGCCTGGGACCTCAGGCTCCATGGTGACCTCACCTCCTTAACCATCTTCCTCTGGCCACGTGCTCTGAATTGGTCTTGCCAGTCCCACTTCTGGTCCACTCTGCAAGGTGGCATATACCAACAGAAACTGTGCCACATCTAGAAAGGACTCCATTCTCGAGGAATGATTAACAGTGGTACATCCAGGCACAATGTCCCTAGCAATGTTAAAATGACGAATGACCTGGAAAAGGCTACAGCAAGATTAGGTGCCAGAAATGGAACCAAATGGTAGACATGGGGATGGCACAGCAGAACGGTGCAGAGGTAATGGGTCAGAGTAAGCTTGGGATTATGGGCGGACTTGTTTCTTTTATCATCTTCAAAGGATGTTAGTAATAGTTAAAAAAATGAGGCACCCCACCTGTCCTCATGGCTCCTGCTCACATTCCTCCTCTTAGATGGACTCTCGAGACCCCACAAGCCACTGTGCAGACTTCTGTGGCCTTCCAGGCCTGTGGCCTTGGAGGAGTGATCAACCCTGGACACCCTTTGACCCATTCCATGGTGTATCCTGACTCAGTCACAGAGCTAAGTGTCTATTATTGTCAGCCGGGCATAGTGGCACACACCTGTAATCCCAGTACTTGGGAGGCTGAGACAGGAGGATCACAGGTTTGAGGCCAGCCTCAGCAACTCAGCAAGATCCTCAGCGAACTAATGGGATCCAATTTCAACATAAAAATAGAAAAACAGTTGAGGGTATAGCTCAAAGGCAGAATGCCCCTGAGTTCAATCTCCAGTACCACAACAAAAAAGTCAATTACTATTACTATTAATTATCCTCATCATCCTCAGCTGGGCAAAAAACAGTGTGTTTTGAGTTCAATGCACCATTCATTCAATAAACACATACCAGGGACTGCTGCGCACTGAGCACTGGTTTTATTTTCCCCTTAAGCCTCATGTGGTGCAAACATAGCAGGTCTCATTTAATGTTCTAGGTCTTCTTTTTCAATCCAAGAAAGTAAATCCTTGGGAACCTCTAATGGCCTCAGATATCCATTTCACTAGACCCTGAATCCCCTGCCTGTCTCCTTCCTTCCCCACTGAAATGAGATGCAAAATATCCTCCTTCTCCCCCCTCTCCCTTCAAGCTGCACACTCTGCCCACGCGTTCCCAGAGGTGGAGCTTGCTCTTGTCATTTCTGAAAGGCCTGACACAAGGCAGGTAGAACCCGAATCAAGGCAATCACAGCAGTGAAGGCAGTGGCTCGTGGGGAACCAGACTCCTCAGTGGCCCTGCGAAGGCGCAGGAAGGAGGGAAGCTTGGAGGCTGGCTTCTCTGTCCCCCAGTGTACCACGCAGAGTCCGTCCCTAGGGCCACCCTCACAAAGTACTACACACTGGGTCCCTGGAAACAGTTCTACAAGTCCAAAATCAAGGTATCAGCAGGACTAAGCTCTCTCCGAAGGAACAGGGGAAGAATGTGTTCCCAGCCTTTCTATTAGCTTCTGGTGTTTGCTGGCAACCCTCGGCTTGCAGCTGTGTTCCCTCAATCTCTGTCTTCATTTTCACAAGCATTCTTATCTCTGTCTTCAAGTGGCTGTTGTCTGTCTGTCTTTTCAGCACTGGAGATTGAACCCAGGGGCACTCCACCACTGAGCTATACTCCTAGCACTTTTTATTTTTTTATTTTGAGACAGAGTCTAAGTAACCCCAGGCTGGCCTCAAACTTGCAATACTCCTGCCTCAGTCTCCCAAGTTGTTGTAATTGCTGTGATTATACCAGCATGTGTCACCATGCCTGACTGCCCGGCTGTGTCTCTCAAAAGGACATTTGTCATACTGGAGTAGGACCCACCCTTTCTGAGAATGATCTCATCTTAACTGATTATATGTGCCGTGATCCTATTCCCAAAGATCACATTCTGAGGCACTGGGAATTAGAACTTCAACGCATCCTTTTGGAGGATATATTCCAACCCGTAACATGGGATAACAAGTCCCTTGGGGGTAGAGACACAGGCATCATGCACAGATGGTTAAGCTGGTCTAAAATCCCCGCTGGAGCTTCCAGGGTGCTATAGACCCTGAGAGGAATGTAAATTCTGGGACAAGGAGACGTGATGATTGATACAAAAAGAAGATTCAGGAAAAACCTCCTTTGGTCATGACTGGTCTTGGGGATTCTAAACAGGGGATCTGTGAACTTGGGGCAGGGGATATATCTTTATCTTTGTTAACCTGTAATTAAAGTTTTCTATTTCCTTTAATTATGACTGCAGTCAGTATATCACAGTCATATAGTTAGTACTAGTGCCGTGGTTAGCAAAAGGATCACAGATATTTTCCTCTCATAGTAGACAGCTGCAAATATCTCAAAATATGTATGCTCATCACTACTTTAAAATTACAATAGGCCAGGCGTGGTGGCACTTGCCTGAAATCCCAGTACTTGGGAGACTGAGAAAGGAGGATCACAAGGTTCGAAGTCAGCCTTAGCAGTGAGATCTTATTTCAAAATAAAATTAAAAAGGGCTGAGGGTGTAGCTCAGAGGTAGAATACCCCTGAGTTCAATTCCTAGTACCAAGAAAAAAAAAGAAAGAAAGAAATTAGACCTACTGTAGGGCTATTTGCTTAACACATCAACAAAGAAGCACACAGATTACTATGTAACACTTTTTAAGCTATTGGATAACTAAGTCAATATAATTTGTTTCTTCTGAATCTTGTTTGTGCATTTAAAACAAGCATTTCACCAAACTAAAAAAAAAGGGGGGGGGGGATGTCCCTGGCTCACACACATACAGGAAAGAAAGGAAATGGAACTTGAATTTAACTCAATTCCATTGGTTACAGGAATGACATCAAGTCATCAGGGTAAGCCTCAAGTCTCTGCTTAGCAAATGCCCAGGTCCCCAGGGGCTGCCTGGCACCTGGCTTGGCCCCTGCAGTGAGAGGAGGTAATGCCATTTGTCTCTTAATGCAGAAATACAATCTGCTTCCATTTGTGTGATTTACAGGGGTCTGGAAATTCCTAGGCAAATCGAATTTTCGCAAAGGAAACCTGATTTCAGCTGACACCTGGGTGTTGCTTATTGAATGAGTCCATGAGAAACCTCACCATGAAGTAGAGAAACTTCTAGAAAGCAAACTGGCCCACTCCTTCTTACCTGCCAGGTAAAGTCCCAATCCGCAGGTGTGCTGACAGGGCAGTCCTCTAGTCCTGGGAAAGGCTTCCCTCACTGCCACCTCCCCCAGCAGCCTCTGTGCAGCGCAGCCCAGACACCAGCCCTCAGGTGGCTCTTCCCTGGCCCTGCCAGGTATTTCTCCATCCTTCTTCCGCCTAGGCCCCTGGCCTTGGCTGTTTGCTTAAAGCCAGCAGCCAAGGCAACCCCCAGCTGACCTAGCCTGCTATCTGCGAGCCAGCTGTCCCTCTCCTTCATGGAAACACAAACAGACGTTTCTCTGTTCCAACTCCAAGGTTAAGCACCACACTGCTGGGGAGCCAGCTGTCCACTTCTCTGCTCACTCCCCATGCAACTGGCAGAGGCTAAGATCCCAAGGAAGTGGGATGCCATCAGGAACCACCACAGTGTGGACTGCAGAGGGCTCAGGAAACAGTGTGCAGGGGCACCTGAGAGTCAGAGAGACGACCACTCCAGGCCAGGACTTGGTACAGAGAAGGTAAACAGGGGAAGGACCAAACAGAACCTCTGGCATTGAGCCAGTGTTTGCAAGGCTTTTAAGGAGAGCCCACAAATTTAAAAACATCCCTGCAAGCCAGGCATGTTGGCACACACCTGTAACTCCAGTACTTGGGAGACTGAGAGAGAAAAATCGCAGGTTCAAGGACAGCCTCAGCAGTGTAGCAAACTCTCAGAAACCTGGTGAGAATCCTGTCTCAAAATAAAAAATAAAGCCTGGCATGGTGGTGCACGCTTATAATCCCAGTATTTGGGAGGCTGAGACAGGAGGATTCGGGCTCGTGGCCTCAGATACTTAGTGAGGCTCTCTGCAACTGAGTGAGACCCTGTCTCAAAGTAAAGAATAAAAAATAGGGCTGAGGGTGTAGCTCGGAGGTAGAATGCCCCTAGGTTCAATCCCCAGTACCGAAAAAAAAAAAAGAATAAAAAAGATCTGGGGTGTGGTGGTTCATGCCTATAATCCTAGTACTTAAGAGGCTGAGACAGGAGGATCACAGGTCAGCTTCAGCAAATTAGCAAGGCCCTCAGCAACTTAGACCCTGTTTCACCATAAAAAAATTGGCACGCCTGTAATTGGGAGGATGAGACAGGAGAATCGCAGGTTCAAGGACAGCCTCAGCAAGTCTCTCACAAAGTGAGACCATGTTTCCAGATTAAATAGGGCTGGGGGTGTAGCCCAGAGGTAAAGTGCCCCTGGGTTCAATTCCTAGTGCCACAAAATAGATAGATGATGATGAAAGATAGATAGATAGATAGATAGATAGATAGATAGATAGATAGATAGATAGATAGATAGGGCTGGGGCTGTAGCTCAGAGGTAGAATGCCCCTGGGTTTATCCCCAGTGCCACAAAAACAAACAAGCAAAAACCCTGCACATGTGCACATGTGTAGCCTGACCCTGAACTACAAACTGGGAAGAGAAAGAAGCTGACTTACAGATGCTGCCCAGATGCTGGACGCTTGCCACAGGCTGGCCAACCAGAATTCATTACGAGCCCAATGGGGTAGGTGACATGCACAGCATCCCCTCCCAGAGAAGGAGGAACCTGCTCAATGCCACACAGCTGGTACCTCGGGCCTCGTGTGGCCCAACTCAGCTGGGCCAAGCCCAGGCACTTCCCTTGCCCTCTCTGCCTCCAGAAAGTCCTGGCTGCAGCACACACTGTCTAATAAAAGAACACACAGCGGGTTGTCTCCAAGCACTGACCATGCAGCCAGCACTCAGGAGTGTGCCAGGAATTCACAGAAACCAAGTTGGGCAGAAACTGGCCAGAGGGGGGTTCTGAGAAGAGTCAGGGTGATGTGGGCCAGAGCAGCCCGGAGGGTGTTACCGAAGGGGTGATCTGGGGCGGCTTCCCAGGGTAGGCAGCAGCAGGGATGGGAGGCGCAAGGCTTTTGAGATGGGCCCGCTGGTGCCCCCGCCCCAGGCCCACAAAGCAGAGAGGGAGCGGTCTCTGAGAAGGCCTGGGACCTTCTTCACAGACATCGCCTGCTCCCCAACCTTCCCACGGCCTAGCCAGATGCTCACAGATGTCAGCCAGCCTGTGATGGACGGTTCCCCGCCTCCAGCCTCCTGCTCTGACTCAGCCTACTCTGCAAACCCGATGGGGATTGCAAATCAAGCCCAGTGTCTCCCCTGTGAGCTCATGGCCATCCATAGGCTCCACCTTTCCTGGCCAAATTGGTCCCCAAACAGAAGCACTTGGCATGTTTCCCAGGCCCAAGCCGGTGCCTCTGCTGCTCAGCACCCATCGCTTCTGCTCCCTCTCCAGTTCGTACTTCCTTCCTTTTCTCTCTCTCTCTCTCTCTCTCTCTCTCTCTCTCTCTGTCTCTCTCTGTCTCTCTTTCCTTTTCCTTTTTTTTCTTTTTCTTTTTGCAGTATTGAACCCAGGGGCATTCTACTTCTGAGCAACACCCCCAGTCCAACTTTTTTTTTTTTTTTTGAGGTACCAGGAATGGAACCTGGGGGCATTCTACCTATGAACTACAGCCCCAGCCCTATTTTTAATTCTTTATTTTGAAACAGGGTCTCACTAAGTTGCGGAGGGACTCACTAGGTAGCTGAGGCTGGCCGTGAACCCGGATCCTCCAGTCTCAGCCTCCCAAGTACTGGGATTACAAGCATACACCACCATGCCTGGCTAACTTTTGTTATTATTTTGAAACAGGGCCTCACTAAGTTGCTAAGGGTCTCTCTAAGTTGCTGAGGCTGGCCTCTAACCTGCAATCCTCCTGTCTCAGCCTCCCAAGTATAGGTGTGTACCACCATACCTAGCTTGTATTTTCATTAGCATTATTTTTACTCCTTCCCAGCATCTCCGGGTTTCTAGTGGTCTGTGAATGGACCAAAAACTTCCTGAGAGCATTACATATCTCATGCACAGATGGTACTCAAAACATGGGGCACAGACCAGGTGTGGTGGCACATGCCTGTAATCCTAGTATAAGCCCCAGCACCACAAACAAATAACAACAACTAAAAAAAAAAAAAAATGGAGAATGGGAATAGAACCAAGTTCAAAACTTAATCCATATTTGTATCGTCAACTGATTTTCTTTTCTTTTCTTTTTTTTGGTGCTGGGGATTCTACCTCTGATCTATACTCCCAGCCCTATTTTATTTATTTATTTTATTTTTTAGCAGTACTAGGGAACTCAGGGGCATTCTACCTCCAAGCTACACCCCCCCAGTCCTATTTCTTTTTCTATTTTTATAACATTTTACATAACTCATAAAACAGTGCTTGTATAAAAATTCACACAAAGTTGCTAGAGAGCATACAATTTTCAAAAATGTCCTGGGTTTTTGTTACATTCAGTTTTCTAAGGATGCACTCAAATCAGTAGTAGAATGTAGACATTATTCGGTATTTCATTATCTTTGGTAAAACTATTCTCATTATTTGTCTTCTCACAGTATTAACTCTGATATCCACTTTGTGCAAGGTCTGTTCTTTCTAGGATGTCAGAAAACAGACCAGGCTGCTGGTCTGGGGCAATATAACCTTCCCGGTCAGGGGAAGCCAGGCAGTGAGCCAGGACCAGGGCAGCAGACCCTCTAGGGGGTCTAAAGGCAAAGTTCTGAGTGGACCTGGGAAGGGGAAGAGGAGCCACATTTGAGATGACCTGCATCCTTCCAAGACCAGTATCCCCCAGAGGGCCCCGTGCCGGGCCTGTCCGAGGAAGAAGGATGTGCTGCTGGTGGGGAGCTCACAGTGAGGTCAGGGGAAGTCACACACGGCTCGGCTCATCATGCCATTTATAATAGTGAACTTGAAATAGTTCGAAGACCTACATGTAAGAGCTAAAACTATAAAACTCTTAGACGATAATATAGGGAAAAGTCTTTGTGATTTTTCCCATTGGGTAGTGATTTCTTTCTTTCTTTTTTTTTTTTTTTTTTTGCTGTACAAGGGATTGAGCTCAGGGGCATTCTACCTCCGAGCTATATCCCCAGCCCTATTTTTTATTCTTTATTTTGAAACAGGGTCTCACTAAGTTGTGAAGTACCTCACTAGGTAGCTGAGGCTGGCCGAGAACCTGGATCCTCCGGTCTCAGCCTCCCAAATGCTGGGATTACAAGCGTGCGCCACCACGCCCAGCTGGGTAGTCATTTCTTAGATGATCCCAAAAGCACAAGCAATAAGAGGAGAAAAAATAAATAAACTGGACTTTACCAAAATTAACTTTGGTGAGCTGGGTGTGGTGTCACGTGCCTATAATTCCTGTACTTGAAACTGGAGGGTCACAACCTTAGCAAATTAGTGAGACTGTTTCAAAATAAAACAGGACTAGGGGTTTGGCTTAAAGGCAGAATGCCCCTGGGTTCAACCTCCAGTACCACACACACATAAACATCTTTTGTGGATCAAAGAACAATATCAAGCTGGACATGATGGTATACACCTGTAATCTCAGCTACTCCGGAGGGTGAGGCAGGAGGATTGCAACTTAGAGGCCAGCTGGACAACTTAGCAAAAACCTGTCTCAAAAAATAGAAAGGAAGCCCAGTGTGGTGGCATATGCCTGTAATCCCAGTACAGGCAGGAAGATTGCAGGTTTGAAGCCAGTCTCAGTAAGATAGTGTGGTTCTCAGCAACCTAGCTAGACCCTGTTTCAAAAATAAAAAATAGAGCTAGGCATGATGGCGCACCAAGTACTGTAATCCCAGCACTTGGGAGGCTGAGACAGGAGGATTGCAGGTTTGCAGCCAGCCTCAGCTATTTAGCGAGGCTCTCCGAAACTTAATGAGACCCTGTTTCAAAATAAAGACTAAAAAAAATAGGGCTGCAGGTATAGATCAGAGGTAGAATGCCCCTGGGTTCAATCCCCAGTACTGCAAAAAATAAACTAATAATAATAATAATAATAATAATAATAAAATTAAAATAGGGCTGGGGGTATAGATCAGAGGTAGAATGACTCTGGGTTCAATCCCCAGTTACACGTATACACACACACACACACACACACACACACACACATCCCTCCCAAGTCCATCTCCAAAAGTGCCAGGAGCCCAAAACCTCTAGAGCCACCACTAAGAGGACTCTGTCCACCTGATCATGTCCCAGCCTCTAGGACTTCTTACCACTGCCAGCAGGACCTCCCTCCAACAAAACCACCTGGGACTCATCCTCAGAGATGCCAGCTCAGGGAGTAGCTAGGGTGTCCACACCTGCAGCTAGCCCAGGAAACAGAGTGGAGGGAGAAGTGGCCACGGAGAGATGAATGGCCTAGTCATGGCGCTTGGAAAAACAGAAGCGAGAGGAAGCCAGGAGCAAGGCCCTGAGGCGGAGAAGGGCCGCCACTGGAGCATGGAGAACCCCGCTGTACGGATGCGCCTCTACTTTGCATTGTCAGGATAAATGGGATTCCAGCGGGCTCTGACTCTCAAAGGCCCACACACAAGGGAAACGCCAGTGTCACAGGGAACTGAAAAGTTATGCCTGCCAAATATCAATTAGGACCCCAACCTATGGAGTGCTTGCAATTTGCCACGCTTGGTGCCAGTGCTTTCCAAAGCTACAGGTTTTAACATGCCTTTGACAGCTGAGCAAACTGAGGTTCAGAGAAGTGGGTAGCATACCCAAGTCACACAGCTGGTAAGCATTGAAGACCCAGGGTTTGAACTCCAAGCACTCCTCAGTGCTTCACTTCTTTGCTGAGCACAGCTACATGTGTTTGGGCTTTCCCCAGCCTGGTCATCCCACATACATACAACAATCTTTTTTTTCCCCACCCTGTTAGATAAATCAGTGATAAAGAATAAGATACTAAATGGGGAAATCATATATATATTTTTTAAAGTAAGAAAACCATGCAGGCATAGTGGCACATTCCTATAATCCCAGTACTTGGGATACTGAGGGAGGAGGACCCCAGGTTTGAGGCCAGAGCACAGTAACTCAGCAAGACCCAGTTTCAATATAAAAAGGGCTGGGGGTCTAGCCTAGCCCAGAGGCATAACAATCCCTAGTACCACATACACATTAAAATAATAATAAGCTAAAAGTGTATAAAAGTTTAAAAAGGGGCTGCAATGTAGCTTGGTGGTCCGGTGTTTGCTTAGCATGGATGAAACCCTGAGCTTAATCCCCAGCTCCACCAAAAAAAAAAAAAAAAAAAATCTGGCACCTCATCAAAGAAGATAGAACAGCAAACAAGCATGTGAAAAGATGCTCATTACCAAACGTTATTAGAGAATTACAAACTAGAACAATGACACACCTCTTGGTATAGCCACAATTCAAAACATTCACAACATCAAATGCTGGTGAGGATGTGGAGAAACAGAACTTTCATTCACTGCAAAATGGTAAGCCACTTTGAAAGGCAGTTTCATACAAAATTAAACAGAGTAGACAGGAGTGGGAGCGCATGCCTGTAATCCCAGTACTTAGGAGGCTGAGACAGGAGGATTGCAGGTTTGAGGCCACCCTCAGCAATTTTAGTGAGACCCTCAGCAACTTAGCAAGACCCACAAAACAAACAAACAAAACAAAGTATTCCCCCTTATCTGTGGGGGAAACTTTCTAAAATCTGCAGTGGACTCCTGGAATATCAAACTCTGCATACACTATGTTTTTTCTAAAATATACAAACCCATGATAAAGTTTGATTTATAAACTCAACATAGCAAGAAATTAACAATAACTACTACTTAAAATAGAACAATTATAACTATTATTATAAGAGGTATGTGAACATGGTCTGTCTCCAAATATCTTAATTCCTCATTGCACTATAGTAATAGTTGAGTATGGGTGACTGAAAATGTGAACAAGAAATTATGGATAAGGAAAGATTATTAAAGGTATAATAAGATCCAGCTGGAGCCAGGCATGGTAGCGCATGCTTGTAATCCCAGCATTTGGGAGGCTGAGACCGGAGGATCCGGGTTCGAGGCCAGCCTCAGCTACCTAGTGAGGCACTCCGAAACTTAGTGAGACTCGGTTTCAAAATAAAGAATAAAAAATAGGGCTGGGGGTATAGCTCGGAGGTAGAATGCCCCTGTGTTCAATCCCCAGTACCGCCAAAAAAAAAAAAAAAAAAAAAAAGATCCAGCTGGGCATGGTGGCGCACACTTGTAATCCCAGGATTTGGGATACTGAGATGGGAGGAGAACAGGTTCGAGGCCAGTCTTAGCAACTTAATGAGCCCGTTTCAAAATAGAAAATGAAAAGGGGTGGGGGTGCGGCCAAGAGGCAAAAAGCCTCTGGGTTCACTCCCCAGTACTAAGTAAGTAAATAAATGAATGAATGAATGAATAAATAAATAAATAAGTACAGCAATTGCACTCCATGATGTGGGTACAAGTGAACTGAAAAGGTATGCCCACCACATATGGACCAGCCCACTAATATCTATAGCAGCTTTATTCATAATTGTGAAAACCCAGAACAGGCAAGATCTTCAACAAATGTGGTGCACCCTACAATGAAGCAATCAGCAACAAAAGTGAGTTAGTGGCACAGTGGCATCACAGCGAGGCACCCGGGCTACGCCAATGGCTTCATCTCCTTTGCTCAAACTGGGAGGTCATTGGTTTTTACTAAACAAGAAGGGAAAGTGGAATCTATTTCACCGCATCAGTCCACTTTGAAGTAGAAGCGCCAACGGGCGACTGGGAACATTAGACCCTCTGCTGATTTCAACTTTGTTTCATTGAACTGACAACAAAGTCACCGGCATTTAACTCAGTGTGCATGAGAGAAGCAGCAAAACAAATAAATTTACTGTGAGAAATATAAAATGAGCCAGGTGTGGTGGCGCATGCTTGTTATCCCAGCATTTGGGAGGCTGAGACCAGAGGATCCAGGTTCGCGGCCAGCCTCAGCTACTTAGTAAGGCACTCGGCAACTTAGTGAGACCTGGTTTCAAATTAAAGAATACAAAATAGGGCTGGGGGTATAGCTCGGAGGTAGAACGCCCCTGAGTTCAA
>PVLC010023830.1:0-25264 GCA_004027655.1 Graphiurus murinus | reverse complement strand
CAAATGGGGCTGGAGCTCTGGACTCTCCCATCTGCCTCCCTTTGCTTCTAGGAATTCTGGGGACAGGGACTGGCAAGGTGGAGAAAGTGAAGAGTAGGGAAGGAAGAGAAAGGAGAGTGGGGAGTGAATGGGGGGGAGAGGGGGTTCAACAGGGCCAGGGGCTGCTGGATCCTCTGCACTCCCTCCCTCTTCCTGCCATCCCTAAGCCCGCCCTCTCCCCTTGTTTGGGTTTAATTTGCTCTCCTGGCAGCCCCACCTGTGCCCTTTGGTCTTCAGGCATCCACATGGTACTTGCCAGGACTGCCCCCCTCCCACACTCTCTCTCACAGATGTGATCACTCAGTGCACAGCACCTGCATGTGCGTGTGTGTGCGCACACACACACACAGAGCACATTGTGTGTCCACCCATGCAGCATGCTCTTAATTTCTTCTCCTGCCTTTTACAACTATGTGCATAAAAGCTGAGATACCTGTCTAATCCCACAAGGGGGGAATTTTTATGTAGCTGCTGATTTGGAATTTGGTCATAAATCCAAGGACATGTGTTTTAAATACCCACTTTCTATTGCAGTTTGGAAGCAATTGGGTTACACATCTTCTTGGAGTTTGTTACCCCAACTACCCACTCTCCACGCTGGACACCGGGCTCCATGGATGTGAACACATCTTTGCAGCTTCGAGGTCTCGGCCTGCTGTGGGGGGTGGGAGGGGACGTGGGCATGCCCCGCCTGGAGACAGGTAGAGGATGCTGAAGGAGCACCACTCAGGGAGACTGAGCAGTAAAGACGTGGCATGCTCAAACCAGAGAACTCTGGGAAGAGACATTTTACATAGTGGGAGGCCAGGATTTGAAGGGCTCCACCACAAGGAGCATCGCTGGTCAGACCATCATGGCCAGAGAAGCATGGACAGGAGAGAGGGTGGTGGCAGTACCGGGGAAGACAAGGACTCTTTCCTCCCCACCCTGCCCAACCCCCAGCAGGAGAGAGGAGGGCCTCCCACACACGGAAGAGGATCAAGCCTTAGATCAAATGGGGACTGAGATTTCAACTCGACTGAATTTTATTTATTTACTTATTTATTTATTTTCGGTACTGAGGATTGAACTCAGGGGCATTCTACCTCGGAGCTATACCCCCAGCCCTATTTTTTTTTTAAATTTTATTCTTTACTTTGAAACAGGGTCTCACTAAGTTGCGGAGGGCCTCACTAGGTAGCTGAGGCTGGCCGCAAACCTGGATCCTCCGGTCTCAGCCTCCCAAATGCTGGGATTACAAGCGTGCACCACCACGCCCCGCTTGACTGAATTTTATTTATTAACCAAAATTGACTCAAAGTGTCGGCATTTGCCAAGTGCTCAGCCTGAGGACAGACAGGAAGAGAGATGGCTGTCATCTAGTGGGCGGGGTGGCAGGAAGAAAACAGAGCAGCTTCAAGTTTGTGCCTGAGGAGTCCTCACTGCTCCATAACCTGGGGAAAGAGCTTCGTTCTCTCTGACATGTGAAACGACTAAGTCTGCAGCCACAGGGGTGGTGGAGTGGGACCTGGCCCAACCCCATCCCTGCCCTTGCTGCCCAAGTTCCTCGCCCCAGAGCTGACCCCCTGAGCTCAGTGCAAGCTGACGCTGCTGTCCTCCTTCAGGCCGCTGTGACCAGCAGCTGGAACAAGGCGGGGTGGCTTACAAACACAGGTTTATTTCTCACAGTTGTAGAGGCCAGGAGTCCAAGGTTGGGTCCCAGTGAAGGCCCTCTTCCAGGTTGCAGACTGCCAACTGCTTGCTGTGAAGTCGAAGGGTGAAAAAAGGAGAAGAGAGAACTCGCTGGGGTCCCTTTCGTAAGGGCGCTCTATGGTTTGGATCCAGAATGTTCCCCTAATGCCTGTGTGAAAGGCTTGGTCTCCAGCATGACACTATTGGGAGGTAGTAGAAGCTTTAAGAGGTGGGGCCTATGGTCTTTGAAAGCGTATCTTTGAAGGAGATAGTGGGACCCCAGCCCTTCCTCTTATCTCCTTTGCTTCCCTGACGGGAGGCGAATGGTTTTGCTCCACCGTACACTCCTGCTACAGCACACTACCACAGGCCGAAAAGAAAAAGGCCAACCCATCACAGACTGAAGCCTCTAAAACTGTGAGTCAAAACAAACCTTTTTAATTTATAAATTGATTATCTTGGGCATTTTGTTAGGGTAACAGAAAGCCGACTAACACAGGCACTAATCCCATTCATAAGGAATCTACCCTCATGACCTAATTACCTCCCTAAGGCACCACCTCCTGATACCATCACCTTGGCAATTCAACATACGAATTTTGGGAGAACATAAACATTCATTCCCTAACAGCCACTTTTGATAAAAAATGAGACCAAATGGGGAGAACAGGCTTTGAGTTTTGGGCCCTGCACTGAGCTCACTGCTCCAAGGTCAGAACCCATGGTGCACCTCGACTGCCCACCCACTTGGACTTCCTCCCCAGGCCCATCCTGGGCCCTCACAGGTGAGCTGTCAACCCCGGAAGACACGGAATGAGGCAGCAGGAGCAGCCAGAGAGCCCCGGGCTCCTGTCTAGGCACCACCCTGACTGTTGTGTGACCTTGGACAAGGCAAAGCAGCCAAACAGTCCCTGGGTCCTGCCAGGAGGGAAAATGGATTTCAGCTGTGTCCCCCCGGGCTGTGCCACAGCAGTGCTCAGGAGTTAACAGCCCCAGGAAACCATGCTGGGGTGGGGAGGGGAGGAGCTGGGCAGGGAGGCCCCTCGGGGAGGAACAGGGGATATTTTGGGGCAGGCAGAGTCCCCACGTCACTGCTGGACAATGGTCCAGGGCAGTCATTGTGCCAAGAGTGGAAAATCCTTTTTCAACTCTATCTGCAAGAGCTGAAAATAGTCCAAGGCAGTGGGCGGCGCTCCGGGAAGCACAATGAGTGACCGGCCGCCTGGCCCATTGTTCCTGGCTGGGACAGGGCTGAGACAGGACCCCTGGCTAAGCTGGAGTCCAGAGGAGGCAAGTCTGGGAAGCCCCCACTGAGGGAAGAGGGGCCGAACAGAACTCAGTGTCATCAAGGATGGGGAAACTGAAGCCCAGAGAGGGAAAGTGGCTCACCCAGTGGCACGGTGCATGGAGGCAGAGGAGGATGGAGTTTGACTCTGGGGCTCGATTCCCATCCCTCCCACTCATCCCCAAGCACATTCCAAACCCCACAGCCCCGTCATTCCTGGCCAAGTTCCACCACGAGAGGTGGGAGCAGCTGAGATCCCACTGAGTGGCGCTGTGTGCTGGTGGTCGAGTCGATTCACCTCTCTGGTCACTTGGAACTGGGGAGATCCACTGTCCCTGCCCCAGTCCTCAGAAGTGAGAGCCCAGTGGGCTTGGCAATGCCTGGGGCAGCTCTCGGGTGTGTTCTGAAGGTGCAGGCGGGGAGAGCCTAACGGAGGCAGGGGGAACAGGAATGGGGAAGCAAGGTGTCCAGGCTTCAGAAGGCAGCTCAGAGAGGGCACACAGGTGGCCTCAGGTCACACAGCATTTGTCACCTGCTCTAACCCAACTCCCCTCTGGAGGCTTGCAGATGAACCAAGCTGTGACTGCAGACCACCACGATGACATCACCAGTCAAGAGAAACGGCTAAGCCTGCTGCTGGGAAGGGATGGAAGCTCTCTACCCTATAGCAGCTGGCTCTGCAGCTTGAATTAGGGACACCCCACTCTCTCTCTTCCTCCTTTCACTGTCCCTTCCCTCTGTTGCCATCCAGGCAAGCACCTGGACAAGGTTCTGGAAATACATGCAGTCCCATGTGCCTGAAAAGGCATCAACCCAAGAAGCACCTGCTTCCTCCCCTACAGCCCACAGAGGCGGCAGCCGCAGGGGCCCCTGTTGCCCACTGACCAGGCATGCTGTCCTCTTCTTCCTTTATCCCAATGTGGTTGCATATTAAATTATGTCAGCTCTGGCAGGGCAGGGCTGCTGGCTTGCCTCCATGCACCCTGGCACAGTGCTGGGCATGGAAATACCACATGCCGGGCACTGGGCTAAGTGCTTCGTGTGTGCTGACCCAGGTGAGCTGCAGTGCTCTACCTGAGTGATAGTATCTAATTTAAATGAGAAACCGGAGGCGCTGTGAGGTTGAGTAACGGATAGGGAGCCATGGGAATGTGAGGCAACATTCTAATGGAGGCGGTCTTGGTGCAGGCTCTGTGCTCCTAACCTATCCTCGCCGGTCCTGAATCACGCCAGGGGGCCCTTGCAGACACAGCCCCTGCCCTGTGGGATGGCACCGGGTGTGGGATAGCAGGAAGGGGATTTGCCTGCTGCAGGTGTCACCTGGCAGAGGGGTGGCTCTGGTTGCTTGACCTGGACCAAGGTTGGGAGCGGGGTGTCTAGGGCCTCTCCTAACCTGGGGTGGGGGAGCATGGGAACGTCCTCTGGGATTCCCCCTCCAGCCTGCACCAGGGGATGTCTGCCCCCAGGGGAGAGACTCCCATGCCCTCCGCCTGGAGCCCACTGAGAGAACTGCTGCAGAGTGGTCAGCAAGCTCTCTTTGCCCACCTGACAGTCACCTCACCCTCCCGTCCCCCGCCTGCCCTGGGCAATGCAGTGTCCCACGAAGGCTCTGGAGGGGCCTCACACAGCAGGAGCAGCTGAGCCCCTGGCTCTCATCCAGGCGCCACGATGACCTGCTGAGTGACCTTGGACCAGGCCCCACCCCTCTGTGGCCTTGAGTCTGCAGCTGGGCTGGAAAGTCTCTGGGGCCCTGTCGGGTGGCTGGACGACACATGTGCCCTTTCACGGTGGCCTTCAGGAGCCAACAGCCCCAGGAAGTGATGTCAGGGTGGGGAGGTCGGGAGGGGCAGGGAGGTCCAGAGGGTGAAGGGAGATATTTTGAGGATGGGCAGGTCACTCTATGTCACCGCTGGACAATGGTCTGGGGCCAGGAGTGGAAAATCTTGGTCTTACTTGGGCTGAAAATAGCACAAGGCAGCAGAGTCAGGAGCCCCAGCCACCAAGCAAGGCCGGTGTCCACATGGAGAGGGCAGGCAGTCCAGCTGGGTCTGGAGGTGGGATCCTGAGTCTGCCTCTGTTCCCCCAGGGTTTCCACTCCCCTACCCAGGCCTGCTAAAGGACTATACAGTCGTAGGTCCTCCAGTCCTCCAGGCACTGTACCCTTCCTGAGAAACCTGCAGGCAGACCGGGCATGGTGGCCCACACTTGTAATCGCAGTACTTGGGAGGCTGAGACAGGAGGATCACAGGTTCAAGGACAGCCTCAGCAAGTAGTGAGACTCTCATCAACCTAGTGAGACCCTGACTCAAGATAAAAATAAAATAGGGCTGGGGGTGTAGCTTAGAGGTAGAATGCCTGGGTTCAATCCCCAGTACCAAAAAAAAAAAAAAAAAAAAAAAAAAAAAAAAAAAAAAATTCTGCAGACAGAGGTTTAAGGAGAGCTTCCTAGGGCCTCCATCCACCATGGAGTGCTGAGTTCTCAGGGTCTCTAGGGAAGCTGCAGGAGGGGTGGGTGGGTAGGATGTGAGAGGAGGTGGACACTAGGGCAGCTTGGGCCTCTGATGGCCATAGCCACACCCCCAGCCACAGATGCTCACCAAAGGGCCCCCAAGGTCCTGATGTACCATTCCCTGCCTCCAGGCCTCAGCATGATGGACAGGTCAGAGCTCAGCCTTCATACTCCTGGCCAGCAGAGCTTCTCAGCTGGGAAGGGGCTCCATAGAACTGGATGTGGTTCAGTCTGAGCAGCAGCTGGTAGGAAAGAGCTAGGCTCTGGCCTGCAGGGAAGACCCAGGACAGTAGTATGAGGTGGTCACCAAGAAAGCGCAGATGGACTCTGGCTACATTATCAAAAATATAGAACCTAAAGCTGGGCATGGTGGCACATGCTTGTAATCCCAGTACTTGGGAGGCTAGGATAGGAGGATTGCAGCTTGGAAGACAGCTTCAGCAAGTAGTGAGACACTCATCAACCTAGTGAGACAGACCCTGTTTCAAAATAAAAATAAAATAGGGCTGGGGGTGGTGGTGGTGTGGCTCAGAGGTAGAATGCCCCTGGGTTCAATCCCCAGTACCACCAAGATTATATATATATAATATATATCTCCTAGAATGTGAGTGACAAGCATCTCAGTTGGTCACCCAGAAACATACAATGCAGAGTAATCATTTGGTTATGGCCTGTGGTGGGTCCTGGTCACCTGAGGGAGCTGTGGAGCTAGACTTTAAATAGAGCAGCCTCATACCTGTGGCCCTAGCTACTCAGGAGGCTGAGGCAGGAAAACCACTTGAGCACAGGAGTTCAAGGTCAGCCTGCAAGACCCTTATCTCAAAATGACAATAACAACAAATTATAACCAGAGCAATCCCTGCAGATGCTCTGTCTGTGACAAGTCAAGTGGGAGGGTGGAGAAGCCGTCGGCTCAGGCAGAGGCAGGGTGGGGAAAGAGGGCCCTTCTGTCGGGCAGAGAGGGCTGGGACAAGGTCTGTCCCAGAGGGAGAGTGAGTCCCTGTCCTAAAGGTCAGGAGTGAGGCTCTGCCCTGGCCTGTCCAGCTGAGCTCCACATATGGCTCAGAGTGGTCCTGGCTGGGCCCAGCACTTGCCACAGGTGAGACCACTCCCCGGTGCTGAACCTTGACCCAGCCTCAGCACCAACCAGCATGCCCTGCAGCTTCGGTTTCCCCCAAAAGCTGAGGCCTCGGTGGGAAAAGAAGTGAGTCTCTGACACTTTCCGCGTGTGGAGGAAGCCTCCTGGCCAGGGGAAGGAGGGAGCCTGGCTTGGCCTCCTTGTGACCTCGCCCCAGCCTTGTCTCTGTCTTGAGCCTGGCCAGCCTGCTACAGTCCCTGCACACCTGCGCTCTTGCCCCTTGTCTTCTCAGGACGTCCCGCACCTGGATGTTCCTGGGAGCAGCTTTTCTCAGAAACTACAGTAGCTCAGGAGCACACCCCGCTCCAGGGCACCTTTCCTGACCTGCTGGCCCACAGCCCAGCTGCCCAGCGTTACCCAGTGGTGCACCAGAGCAACCTATATCCACTTGCAAAAGACAATTGTCAAATTTTCAGGAGTTTATGCAAAGAGGTTGCCATTGTGTTGGTAATTTGAAATTGGTCATAGTAGGACTATTTGTACCATGGCAAACTGGCAGTGCTACAAATAAGGGGTTCTCCTCCCCCCATCTGGAGCTCCAGTTAAGGGTTTAACATGTACCAGCACATGACTGGTTGTCACCTAAACTGGGGAAGCCCAAGGATTGGGACCCCACCTCACTCTTCTTTGTGGCCAGCACAGACTGGGTCCAGAAGCCATTGGCTTTTTTTTTTTTCCCCCTTTGGTGTTGGGGATTGAACTCAGGGGCATTCTACCTCCAAGATACACCCCTGATGGCCTGTTCTATTTTGAAACAGGGTCTCACTACTAAGTTTCAGAGGGCCTCACTAAGTTGCTGAGGCTCACTGCTAACCTGCGATCCTTCTGTCTCAGCTTCTCAAGTCCTGGGATTATAAGCATGCGGCACCATGCCCGGCTCCAACTGACTTTAAAGTGGAGGTGACCTGGGGTCTGGAGAGGCATCCCTGATGTAAGACTCCTCTGAAGCAGCTAATGGTAAGGCAGGTAGTGGAAGAGAAGTTGGAAAGGCCCCTAAGTGAATGTCCAGAGTTTCCCAGACTGTGTCCCCATCCTCCAACCATAGACAAGAGTACACAGCTCACAGGTGACACACCTTTAGTATAAGTTAGTCTCCAACTGGCTCCTGGCCCAGGGGACCCTCCAGCTGGGTTTATCACATCAGTCCCCAGATGTTCATCTCTTGAGCTGGGGATACTCATCTGAGCTGAGTCCACTGTGGCTCAGTCCCACTTCCAGACCACCATGGGCCCTGATTTCCTACCAGGGTCCCCTGGTTAACCTATGACTCTGCCCCCACTCCTGCTAGCTCAGGCCCAGACTGCTGTGTGACCTTGGTAAGTCACCTTCCTTTCTCGTCCTGCTTCTCCATTTGACTCCACCAGGCTGGAGTCCAGGGTACTTTGGCAGCAACAGCCAGACATGTGCACGGGAATCAGATGGCACCGGCCCTGAACTTGTGCCTTCCCTGAAACTTTAGCCCCCAACTCACACATACAAATGATCACGGGTGCTACAGTGGCCAACTGGCTCTCTGGACCACGGGGAAAGTATCCTGAGCCCCTGCCAAACGCAGAGCCACTGATGGTTCCTATCTGGGGACACTGGCCCATTTGAACAAGCCATGGTCACCTACAGCTCCACCCACACAACCCTGCACGGCCTGAGGGGCTCAGGCTCTAGAGCCGGATGTCGTTAGTGTTCTCACTCCCAGCCGGCGTGGACTCTGTCCGCCTGGAGTTCCCACTACTGGACGACACCTGTGTCCTGTTGGCGTCGGTTCTGTTGGACCTGTGCAGGCCCAGCCTGCGGCGAGCCGGGGTGGCAGGGGTGGGGTCCGTGGGTGGCTTGGCATCCCGGGCGAAGCGGACGAGCCTCTGCCCAGCCAGGAAGTAGAGCACAGGGTCCAGGCAGCTGTTGGCGCTGGCCAGCGGCCGGGTGATCTTGTAGGCCATGTTGATGGCGTTGAGTGTGTGGCAGCTGAGGTCGAGCGAGCGGAAGGAGTAGTAGAGGGTGCGGGTGACGTGGAAAGGCAGGAAGCAGAGGGCGAAGACGGCCAGCACCAGGGCGATGGTGCGCACAGACTTCCGCTTGGCGCGCGGCAGGCCCCCCGCGGTCCCATAGGCGGGCTGCAGCAGCCGCCGCGCCATCAGCACGTAGCAGACCAGGATGGTGGCGAAAGGCACCGCGAAGAGCAAGGCCAGCATGACCGAGCTGTACGCCACAAAGTAGCTGAAGAGGTCAGGGGCCGAGGTGTCGTGGCAGGTGATGCGGTCCCCGCGCGCGCTGGTGGTGACGAAGTAGAGCACCGGCGCCTGGCAGGCCAGCACCAGCACCCACACGGCCGCCGCCACCCGGCGAGCGTAGCGCGCCTGGCCCCAGCGCAGGGAGCGCAGCGGGCGCAGCACGCCCAGGCACCGGTGCAGGCTGATGCAGGTGAGGAAGAGGATGCTGCAGTAGAGGTTGGTGTAGAAGAGGAAGCGCACCAGCTTGCACAGCACGGTGCTGAAGGGCCAGTGGTCGCCCTGCGCGTAGTAAAACACCAACAGCGGCAGGGAGGCGGCGTACAGCGAGTCGGACACAGCCAGGTGGAACATGTACGTGGTGGAGGCGTTCCAGGTCTTGAGGCGGCACAGGAAGATGTAGAGCGCCACGACGTTCAGACACAGCCCGAGCACGCACACCACGCCGTAGGACACGGGCAGCAGCACGTACTTGAAGTCCTCGTTGAAGCGGCACTTGTAGCCCAGCTCATCCCCGTCCCAGGTGTCATTGATGGAGTCATTCCAGGGACCCAGGCCCGCCGCCATCGCCCTGCAGGGTGGAGAGGGGTGGGGAGGAAGGTCATCAGTCGTGGCTGGGGCTCCTGGGGGGGCCTGACACGCCCACCTGGCCTGGGCAGGGAAACCCCAAGTGCTCACAGATTCCCTTAAGATTTGCTCGTGTTTAGGACTTCTGCTGCCATCTAACTAGCATCTCTCCCTGGACCTAAAACCTCCAAACCTCTAACTGTATGAGATCCTTAAATATCAGGAAAATAGGAATGTGTGTGTGTGTGTGTGTGTGTGTGTGTGTGTGTGTGTGTGTAGTGCTGGGGATTGAACCCAGGGGCATGCTACCTCTGAGCTATACCTCCAGCCCTATTTTTTTAAATTTTTATTTATTTATTTATTTTTTGCAGTACTGGGGATTGAACTCAGGGGTGTTCTACCTCCGAGCTACACCCCCAGCCCTATTTTTTATTCTTTATTTTGAAACCGGGTCTCACTAAGTTGTGGAGTGCCTCACTAGGTAGCTGAGGCTGGCCTCGAACCCGGATCCTCCGGTCTCAGCCTCCCGAATGCTGGGATTACAAGTGTGCGCCACCACACCCGGCTCCTCCAGCCCTATTTTATTTTTATTTGGAAACAGGGTCTTGCTAGATTGGTGACAGTCTCACTGCTTGTTGAGGTTGTCCTCAAACCTGAGATCTTCCTGTCTCAGCCTCCCAAGTAGTGGGATTATAAGCATATGCCACCACGTTCAGCTAAGGAACATATTTTTATGGTACTAGGGATTGAACCCAGGAGCATTCTACCTCTGAGTTAATCCCCCAGCCCCTTTTATTTTGAAACAGGGTCTCCCTTAGTTGCTGAGGGTCTCACTAAGTTGCTGAGGCCAGCTTTGAACCTGTGACCCTCCTGTCTCAGCTTCCCAAGTACTGGGATTATAGGCATGTGTCACCACGCCCACCATACTTCAGCATCATATAATTCTAAAACTTTAAAACAGGGGTGGGCAGCTGGGCATGGTGGTGCACGCTTGTAATCCTAGTACTTGGGAGGCTGAGACCAGAGGATCCGGGTTTGCAGCCAGCCTCAACTACTCAGTGAGGCCCTCTGCAACTTAGTGAGACCCTGTTTCAAAATAAAGAATAAAAAATAGGGCTGAGGCCAGGCGTGGTGGTGCACGCTTGTAATCCCAGCATTTGGGAGACTGAGACCAGATGATCCAGGTTTGAGGCCAGCCTCAGCTACCTAGTGAGGCCCTCCACAACTTAGTGAGACCCTGTTTCAAAATAAAGAATAAAAAATAGGGCTGGGGGTATAGCTTGGAGGTAGAATGCCCCTGAGTTCAATCCCCAGTACCGCAAAAAAAAAAAAAAAAAAATTGGGCTGGGGGTGTAGCTCGGAGGTAGAATGTCCCTGGGTTCAATCCCCAGTACTGCAAGAAAACAAAACAAAACAGGGGTGGGCAAACTATAGCCAGTTTGTTTGTTTATTTATTTACTTATTTATTTACTCATTTGGTGCTAGGAATCAAACTGAGGGGCATCCTACCTCTGAGCTACACCCCCAGCCCTATTTTATTTTTTATTTGGAAACAGGGTCTCACTAAATTGCAGAAGGCCTCACTAGGTTGCTGAGGCCGGCAGGTAGCAAACCTGCCATCCTCCTGTCTCAGCCTCCTAACTACTGGGATTACAGGCATGTGCCATCATGCATCACGCCTGATTTTTCTTTTTCTTTTCTTTCTTTTTTTTTGGTAGAGCTTTATTGGAACACCACCACAATCATATGTTTACAGAGTTGAGCAGTTGTGTTGGTCATGCCTGTAATACTAGTACTTGGAAGGCTGAGACAGGAGGATTGCAGGCTCAAGGCCAGCCTCAGCAACTTAGTGAGACTCTCGGCAACCTAGTGAGACCCTGTTTCAAAAAACAAAAGATAAAATAGGTCTGAGGGTGTAGCTTGGAGGTAGAATGCCTCTGGGTTCAATCCCAGTACCATACAAACAAAAAAGTATAAATACTTAATGATCTGACCTTTAAAGAAAAGTGTTGACCCTGCTCTAGATCCTTAGGACCAGTGAATTCGAGATCCAGGATTCTGAGCTCTGGAATCTCAGGATCATGGGTTGGCAGCGGAGGATCATTTCAGATTCCTGGGAAGAGCCTTCCAGGCTTACCGGCTCCACTGCACACCCAAGGCCCACCGGCCGCTAAGGACGTTTCTGGCCAGGACAGCCCACACCCTCTGGAGGCATCACCACTCTTCCTTCCCACTCTCTGGGGAGGCTGAAGTATTTCCAAGGGTCTCCCTCTTGCACCATTCATTCTCTCCTTCAATACAGAGAGAGCTGGGTGTGGAGGTGTGTGCCTATTACCCTAATACTTGGGAGGCTGAGAGAGGAGGATGGCTGGTTTATGGCCAGTCTCAGAAATTTAGCAAGGCCCTCCACAACTTAATGAGACCCTGTTTAAACAAACAAACAGGGCTGGGGGTATAGCCAGAGGCATAATGCCCCTGGGTTCAATCTCCAGTACCATAGACATACACACACATAATACATACACATGGTGATAAATACATATATATCTTTTTTTTTTTAAAGGTACTCCATTATTCTGGCACTTTCTACATCTGCACATGGCAGTCCTGCCCTTCAGCCTGTGAGCTACCAGATGGGACAGTGACCTTCCTGAAGAGTCCAGGGAAGTCTGGGGTAGAGGTAGCGATAGAGTAGCGGGGAGCTTCTTTTGTGGAGCAAATTTAGCTTCTTCTAGGTCTACCCAGTTTCTCTTTGCACACCGGGGCTATCCTACTGTTCCCATACCTTGTCCTTAGTGAGTATGTGTCACCCCCATGGGGTCTGATGGCCCAGCAGACATCGAGTGCCTGGAGACAGGCTGCAGCCTCCTCTACCTACCACCAGTAAGATCTCTCTCAGCTGGGAGACAGGGGACAGACATCCCCACCTGAAGATGTGCCCCAAAGTCCCAGAACATGGGCTGGAAATTACATCAGGAGCTGCAGCTGGGAAAACGCTCCAGAACCTCAGCCACTCATGGTCAAATCCCCCCACTTTGGAGAACAGCAGCCACCAACCCTCAGGAGGAGATTTGTCCCTGGAGACTGGGAGGGTGGCTTCCTCAATGCCCAGGCACATCTGTCACCTGCCAGGGCTGCTGTCTCCTCTTGCCCTGCTGCTGAGCGCTGGCCTCTCCACAGAGGTGGAGTCGAGACCCTCAGCTCCCCTAGAGCTGAAATCACGGCTCACGTGGTTTCCTGCTGGTCACTAACCGTGGAATCTCTGACACTGAGAGGAGGGGTGGGGACTTCCCTGTCTCCCCGAGAAGGAGGGAGCTGCCCCTTTCACCTGTTCTAAGACATCCTGGCCTCCACCCTCTGGGCCAGCTGGAGACTCCATCACTGTGGCCCTGGTCCAGCCTGACCCTGCCTGCCCTTTCCCTCCCCTGCGATTCACCGGCCTGTGAGGTCATCTCTCTAGCCCCCAGCCCCTACTTAGAGAGGCAGTAAGTCCCCAGCCCTTGTCCTCAGGCCTCACCCCAGGCTTTATGGAGATGGCCACCAGACTCACCACTGGCTAACCCTGCCCAAGGGACCCCCTGCCTAGAAAGAGGCGAGTTGGAGAGCCCTTCCAGGCTTCTCTGCCTTTGTTCATGCTGTACTTTCTGTCTAGAAAGCCTTTCCAGAACCTACCTACACTGCACTCCCCCACCCCCCTAGGCTGCTGCTGCTGCTGCTGCTGCTGCTCCTCCTCCTCCTCCTTCTCCTCCTTCTCCTCCTCCTTCTCCTCCTCCTCCTCCTTCTCCTCCTCCGCCTCCTCCTCTTTGTCCTCCTCCTTCTCTTCTTTTTGTTGTGGTACTTGGGATTGAACCCATAGGCATTCTACCTTTGAGCTACACCCCCAGATCTATCTATCTATCTATCTATCTATCTATCTATCTATCTATCTATCTATCTATCATTTATCGTGGTACTGGGGATTGAACCAGTGGCATTCTAACTCCAAGCTACACCCTCAGCCCTATTTTATTTTTATTTTGAAATAGGGTCTCACTAGGTTGATGAGAGTCTCACTACTTGCTGAGGCTGTCCTTGAGCCTGCAATCCTCTTGTCTCAGCTTCCCAAGTACTAGGATTACAGGCATATGCCACCATGCCTGGCTTTGTGTGTGTGTGTTGGGGGGGGGTAGGTACTGGGGATTGAACCCAGGGGTGTTCTATCTCTGAGCTACACCTTCAGCCCTATTTTTTTTATTTTCTTATTTTGATACAGGTCTCACTATGTTACTGAAGCTGGCCTTGAACCTGTGATCCTCCTGTCTCAGCTTCCCAAGTACTGGAATTACAGGAGTGCATGTCCTGCCCCACCCCTCCAGGCTCTTCTCAATGTCACCTCATCACTGGAGCCCCCCTCTGCCGGCCCCCTCAGGCCATTCTTGACCCTATTGATAAGTTATCCTAATACATTCTAGGTACTCTTTGAGGGCTGGGTCCATCTAATACTTTTATCTGTAACCTAGCATGAGGCCTGACCCACAGCTGCTATTGCAATAGAGAATGAATGAATGAGGAGCTGAGCTTGGTGAATGGGCCTTGCTTTTTCTCCCTCCTTGGAGGAACTACAGGAACAGTGGCAGTTAAACATTTCTCAGCTGCCAGGCGTGGTGGCACATGCTTGTAATCCCAGTACTTGGGAGGTTGAGAAAGGAGGATCGCAGGTTTGCCGCCAGCCCCAGCTACTTTAGTGAAGCCCTCCTCAACTTAGTGAGACCCTGTTTCAAAATAAAGAATACAAAATAGGGCTCAGGGTGTAGCTCGGAGTAGAATGCCCCTGAGTTCTATCCTCAGTACCACCAAAAAAAAAAAAAAAAAAAAAAAAAAAAGATTTCTCAGCTACTAACCCTAGGTAGTGAGGAGTCAGCCCAGCCCCCCTGAGGACCCAGCCCACCCAGGGCCTTCTCCTGCCCCAGATGGACCCTTGCACTATCTCTCTTTCAATAGCTGCGGGGGCCCAGAAGACCCTGCCCTTCTCTGGACAGGCCAGGGAAGCACCAGAGGGAGTCAGACCCAGGGAGCTCTACAGATGGTCAGCTGTCTGAGGCCATCTCTGGCCCTCTGCTCTCCTCCCTGCTCTGTAGGGACCAGGCCTGGACTGAGCAACTTCCGGGCAGCATCTTCATGAAGCCCTCCCCCCCCCCCCAGCCCTTGGTAGATGTTGTCATACATCTACCAAGCTATTTATTCAAGGTCATACTGCTGCCAGGAGTTGGAAAAACAAGGCTTGACATCCAGGGCTGTCCAGCACCAAAGCCTGAATTCATCACACCCTGGGATAAAGGAGCAGGGCAAGGCACCCACTTTAGGATCCCCTTGATCTAACCGGGCTTTAGTCCATACACTGTGCAACATGCCAGCACCTGCCCAGCCTCCCAGCCAGTGGACCCGCCTCACACACCTGTGCCCAACCAGCCTCTGCTCTTGCCACTGTCAGGATGCTCAGGTTCCTCACTCATGAATGCACACGCCTGGACCGGCTGCAGGGAGCTCTTCGGGAAACAGGAAAAACAGGTTCCCCTGCCTGGGCCCTTGCCCAGACTCCAGCATTTTTCGGGGCAGGCTGCTGTGCAGGGGCTCCTGCAAACAGAGGGAGGTAAAGATGGCGACACAGGCTTAGAGTCAAAGGAAGCCAGCCAGGACACCCCCCACCTGGATGTGCCTCCTCTGCTCTAACCTTGCCCACAAAGAGGCAGAGAGGTGGCCTGGTGTGCTTGTCCTGGTTGGAGTGACCTCTGCACATCTACATCCCCTACTGTCTACCCATAGCTCACAGGCTCCAGGCATGGGCCACTTACAGCCTCCTTCCCAGGCACCTCCTTTCATAGGAGGACAGCTCTGCAAGGGAAGATCCCCCCCCCCAGTTCTTGCAGGGCTGAGCAGAGCCTCCAGTGTCCCCTCCCTTGCTCCTGGTTCTGTGCTTCATATCAATGCCCTCCATGACCAGTCTACGCCTTACAGTACTTTGGTTTTTTGTTTGTTTGTTTGTTTGTTTGTTTGTTTTGTGGTACTGGGGATGGAACCCAGGGGCATTCAATCTCCGAGCTACACCTCCAACCCGATTTTATTCTTTTATTTTGAAACAGGGTCTCACTAAGTTGTGGAAGGCCTCACTAAATGGCTGAGGTTAGCCGCGAACCTGAGATCCTCCTATCTCCACCTCCCAAGTACTGGGATTACAAGGGTGTGCCACCATGCCCGACTTGGCCCACAGTACTTTTGCTTTGCCCACACTGGCTCTTGACCTCCAGTTCCCTCCTCCCCACTCCCACCTCTAGGCATTCCTCCACGGGTGTTACACATGCACGCCTCGACACACCGACACACACGTGCACACAGTCACACACACATGCAGTATATATAGCCTTACACAGTCTAGACAGCCAGGAAATAACCAGCACCAAGCCCCCATTCAACAGAGGAGGAAACTGAGGCCCGAAGCCTCACAATGAATCAGGGGCAGGATTAGAAGCCACGCCTTCTTTACTATGGCCCCAGTTGTGTCGTGCCTGGGGAACCCTCACACACACCAAGCACACGGCTTCCGGGAGAGATGGTTGCCTGGTAGAGGGACGCCCCTGTATTGGCTGGTTCCAGTGTACTCCAGGACTTCAGATGTGTCACAGGAGAACAAGAGTGTCCCCCTCCAGAATGATCTTCTTCTATCTGCTTCATTTCCTAGAACGGAGGAGTGGAGGTGGGTGGCTGCAGGTAGAGGGCGGGAGGGGCTGGGAAGCATCTCTGGTCACTGTCTACTTAGTGCACCTTGCAGTCTTTCAGGCTGACCTAGTCTCAGGCTGCCTGTCTGCTTGAAAGTCTAGAGACAAGATGAAGAACTTCACCTTTTCACCCCACTCCTCCCAGGTGTACACCCTTAGGAGATCCCTCAACCCAACTGGCTGCCAGAGTCCATTTCTGAGAAGGGACTCCACCGTCCTTCCGGGGTTTCCACCTCTCTTTTCCCCATTTGAAGCTTGTTACTCACCACGTCCTGTCAGTCTAATCAGTAAAGTTCCTCAGACATGCCCTGCATGTTCTCTGCTCATAGCCACAGCCGCAGGCCTAAGCTTCTCCTTCCGCCCCCAACAACAGCCTCTGCCCTGGACTCCTTGCCTCCGCCCTGTCCCATCTGTCCAGCCTTCTTGCTGCAGTCACATGGTTTTTCTAAAACTCAAATCTGACCATATGCTGTTGAGCTCAAAATCTTTCCCTGGCTCCCTAGTGCCCTCAGGCTAACCTCCAAGATCCTCAGCCTGGCCCTCGAGACCCTGGCTGATCTACTCCCCCTCCAGAAAGCCCATCTTCTCCATCTCCACCCTCACTGTCCTGTCTTAGCAGAGCAAAGGGAGTCGTACAGTCAGATCTTGCTCAGGGACAACCTCTTTATTTTCTCACACCTTTATCATAGCACAAGGTAAGCCCTGTCTCTGAGCCAAGTTCTGTTTTAGGCAGCTTTCACGTTTCTCTTCCCATTTAATTCTGAGACTTAGAAAGGCTAAACAACCTCTCTGGAGTCACAAAGCTAGGAAATGGCGCAGATCTCTGGTGTCCTACCTCCTACACTGCAAGGCCAAGGTCCTCAGGAAGCTCCCTGATCACCCCTCTCTGAACCCCATGGCTCCACCTGTCTGGTCAGGTCTCTAGCAGAGGAACTCCCAACTGACAAGATCCAGCATCTACTCTCCTCAGTACTTTCAGTGTGAAGTGGCCAAGATGGCTATTGCACCCATCTCCCCAGTAGAAAAACTAAGGCCAGAAAGGAGTAGCTCAAGGTCTCACCCAAGGTCACCAGGGAGTCAAGGCAGTTGAATTGACTATCGTGCAGATCACTTGCCCCCCTGATCTGGCTTTGCCCCAACACAATCTGGGTATTTCTGTGGCCTGAGGCTAGGGAGCCCAAAGCCAGGAGGAGGGGCAGGGGCAGTTCCCAAGCTAACTGCGGAATTTCTAGGGCGGTTGAACGGCATTCCAGTTCCTCCACTAGGGTGGCTCTGGTATGTGCCTCCCGCCTGGCCGGTGGACCCTGTCCAGCCTGGCAGGGGAGAATGACCTCTCATCACTCTAGAGACCCCTGCCGCCTGTCTCTGCCAGGGGAGGGATGCTGGGAGGGAAATAGGGGACCTGGACCTTAAATGGCATTGAGGGGGCAGGAGAGGAGGACACTAGTGGGTGGGAAATCCTAGTTTCTGTCATTCCCAGCTATAGGACCTGGCCATGTCTCTCAATCTCAAAGCCTGATCTCAATTTCCTCTTAACAGAAGAACAGAACCTGCCCTCAAATTTGCTGAGATCATTATATGACATGATTTACACTCTTTTCTTTCTTTCTTTCTCGCTCTCTCTCTCTCTCTCTCTCTTTTTTTTTTTTTTTTTTTTTGTGGTGCTGGGGATGGAACCCAAGGCCTCACGCATCCTGCGCAAGCGCTCTACCACTGAGCCATATCCCCAGCCCGATTTAGACTCATTTCATGAAATAATAAGAGATAAGCATATGGAGAAGGCAGAAAGGAGGAGGTGTCCTAGAAAGACCAGAGGAGCAAGAAGCCCCACAGGAATTATGGGCAGGACTACAGGTGTGGAGGTCACGACCAGACTGACTGCAGGCGGCATCCCACACTGGGCACCGTGCTCGGAGGAAGGTGGTCCAGGGCCCCAAGCGGAACCCAGAAGCCCTTCACACTCCTGCCCTCTCACAGAAATTGCATTTCTGTGCCTGACCCTGTGCAGGGTCCCTGGGGACTCTGAGGTCAGACCCTTCCCTGATCTCAAGGAGTTCACTGTCAAGGTTGGGTGGGGGGGCTCACCCAGAAACAGGCAACGACAGGCAGGATGATCAGGCCCGAAGGAAGCCAAGGAGGCCTGGTCAGGGGAAGCTTCCTGGAGGAGAGGGCACCTGGCCTGCATTGCAGAAGATTAGTAGGAATTGGATGGGTAGAGAGGAGGAGGGGACTGAGCAAACGCCAGCGCAGTGCAGGCTGTGAATCTTCCTTGTGGCTCGAGAGCAGTGGTGGGCAAGCTGGCTGCACAGGACTCGCCCTGTCCACTCCAAATGTCCTCCAAAGGACCAGAGATGAGCAGTCCTCCCAGCCTTGCTTGACATGTTGCACTGTGCGAATGGGGCTGGTCTGGGGACATGGCTGAGGGTGACCTCAAATGTTATTGGATGGTGCTGTTGCAGTATGAGGCCTCCCTCCCCCTCCAGAAAGCCCTTGGGCTCCGAAGCCCCCTCCCTAGGCACTCTCCCTCTTGGGGGCCCCAGGATTCTGGCTGTGAGGACTGCCCTTAGAGGCCAAGGTCAGGGCATCTGAGTGGGTAGATCTCAGATCAGCCAGACTAACAGATCAGGAAACTGGGGCCCCTGAAGAGAAGGGGCCATATTCAACCAGGACTCCCAGTCATCCCTCCCACCCCAGCCCAGTGCAGTCCAAAACAGGACTACAGAATCCAGCTGCAGAACCGAATGGGTTCAGAACCACACTGACCCGGACTCCACCTCAACCTATCACACCCAAATGCCTCTGGATAGACTCAAGAAGCAAAACCCTGGGTTCGGGCTCTAACTCGGAACCATCCAGGCTGGGAAATCTCCATCAAGTCAGTCCCCCTTTTCTGAATCTTGGATTCTTCATTGGTCAAACAGGGAGCATCACTGCTTCATGGGCAGCTCCTGCACAGTAAATAAGACAAGGGGGCAGGTGGGCACTCCATGGTGCCAGCAAATCCTGCACCGCCCCAATGCGGAGGCTAGGCTGCCATCGCAGCAGAGAGGCACTGAATCCCAGGAACCTACAACACTTCTCGGGGGGCAGGGGGGCTCCCTGGTGTCCCCAGCAGAGGGGGAGAGACCACATCAGAGTAGTCAGGAAGGCTCCTGGAAGAGAAGCTGTGATCAGGTTTGAGGAGAAACAAGAAGGGTCTAGCTTGGGAGGAAAGAGGGAGACAGGAAAACCCAAGTGGAAAAAGAGACAAAAGCGTAGAATAGAACATGGGTGGGGCTGTGAGTCTAAGATTCTCCCTCTCAGCACTTGCACGATTCCAGGATCATTGGCTCTCAGAATCCAATCCCAAGAGTACCAGGTTCCGGGAGTGAGCACTGTTTTCTTCAGTTCTCTTGAGCCCCGAAAGCCTTGGGTTTGACAGTCTCAGACCCACAGGCATCTGCATCCTCAGAGTAATGCAGTCACGGGTCATGTTCCCTGGAGCCACAAAGTCCCAGCAAACACTTGCCAGTGCCCTGTGTGCCCAGCTTCAGAGGGACCATGGGAACCCAACCTCAGACTGGTTCTGCAGGGTCCTTGAGGAGGGACCGGTCTGGCTAGGGGAAAGACACAGATAAGGACCAAGTCCACCGGGGTGATTAAGCCACAGCTAGGGGTTGTGGAGCCTGAAGCAACTCCTACCTAGCCTGGGGGAGGTGGTCAGGGAGCGCTTCCCAGAGCAGCTAGGACTTAATAGGTGATTAGGAGTTTGTCAGGTGGACATAGAGGTTGAAGGCAGTAAAGAAACAAGTGCCAAAACTCAGTGGGTGAGAATTCGGCCTGTTCAGCAAAGGCCAGGAGGTCGTGTGTGGCTGGCATGGAATGTGTGGGGGCCTGAGGAACTCCTAGGAAAGGGTTCAAATGCCAGGCTGGGGAGCACGGCCTCTGATCTGACCGTTATAAAGATAGTGCTGCATGTAAGGTAGACAGGGCTGGGGAGTCTGGAGAGAGGGAGGGGAGGGAGGAGACTATACATTCAAGGATGTGGTGAGAAGAGCTGTTCCCTTGGCCCAGACTCCCTGGGAGATGGGGAGTGTCCTTCCCTGGCCACAGCCATGGCAGGACTCTTCCTTCTACATACTGTTCTGGGAGGTGGGACACTCCCCAGGAAGCATCTAGATACAAGTCGAAGGGAAGCTCCCAGGGCCCAGGCCTCTCCTCTGGGGAACTGCAATGGCGACAACAGGGGACCAGGGTAGAGGACCAAGGAGCTGCCCAGCAAGGCCCGGGCTGCCTACTCTCCCACCAGGGACTCCTGCTACTTGTCCTAGGCCAGGACTGACGCAGACCCTGGAGACTGGATGTTAGGCCAGGGGAGGGACTCCTCTGCTCAAGAACCCCTGCGGCTCTCCATGGAATGAGGCTTTCCTCCTTGCACACCCACTTCAGCTGGTTGTTCACTTCCTAAACCCTCCCTGGCACCTGCTCTGTGCCCCACCTGTGCCCTGGCCTCCTCCTGCAACTGGCTTCTCCTCTCTCTGAAATGGGTAGAGATCAAGGAGGGCCCCACAGACAGCTTTCTCTCATCAGGGGATAGTGGTAGGGAAGCCAGGCCAGAGGACCCAAGGGAAATCCGGAGGAAGGTCTGGGATGAAAGGTACAACAAACAGACCTACAGAAGACAGTCGGGGGGAGGAAAGATTTCATCAAGGGCACCTCTTGTTCCCCTCACCAGACCGGCAAGGCCTCCCTGGTCCTCTCAGAAGGCCTGGGCAGGCCTTATCTTCTTCAGCAGCTGGGCAATCAGGCCACAAGAAAGCCCCAAAGACAGGTTCCTAGGAGAGGATTCAAACTCCCTTCAGCTTGGAAGCCACAGGACCAGCAGCATGCTGATGGGGTTTCTGTTTGGATGGGGAATGTGAAGCTGGGGCAGGTAGCAGGAGAGGAGTCCCAGGTTTTACCTGGGCTTTGTGAGCTGGGCAAGATACTTTCTAGGCCTCTAGTTCCTCATCTGCAACACAGAGATAATAATTCCTTCCTCATAAAGTTGCTGAAGAATAAAATGAGCAATTTCTGTTAATTATTACTAGTAAGCTATCTCTGCAAAGGGGAACACTGGGAGAGGAAGGCATTCAATAATTGAATTCCAATAACCAGCACAATCTCTCCCTGTTGCACCTATGTTCTATTATAGTCTTCAAAAAGCATTTATGTCTGTGAGTACCAAACTCCTCCCTGTGCATTGCATTTGGGTTACAAACCCCTTTACTGGGCTGAGAGTGTAATTCAGTGATAAAATATACACTCAGCATGCATGAAGCCCTGAGTTCAATTCCCAGCACAAGTGCGCGCGCACACACACACACACACACACACACACACACACACACACCCTTTTCCTGGCTTCTATGTTAAGAATTCTTGCAGCAACCTTACATTCAAAGAGGCAAGGATCAGCACCCCAATTTACAGATGGCAATACTGATACCTAGAGGCACAATAGCTACTCTAAGGGCTACTGCCACTAAATCAAAGTTCTCACAGGATCATTCACCAGATCTTGGTGATGTCCTCACATTCTCTTAGCTGTTCCTGGGGAGATCTGGAAGCCTCAGAGCCCTGTGCATCCTGGGCCAGAGGGGGACAGGAATGGAGAGGCCACAGCCTCCTCTGCAGGCCAATCTCAGCAGTCATTTCTGAGGGTTGCCCACTGCACACAGGCCCTGTGTCCATATTCCAGGACAGCCCAGGGCAGAGAGGGAAGGAGAAAGAATGACAGGTGTTTAGCCAGGTGTGGTGGTATATCCCTGTAATCCCAGTACTTGGAAGACTGAGACAGGAGGATCACAAGTTTGAGGTCAGCTTCAGCAACTTAGCAAAACCCTGTTTCAAAACAAGAAAATAAACCAGGCATGGTGATACCTGCCTGTAATCCCAGTACTTGGGAGGCTGAGACAGAAGGATCACAGGTTTGAAGCCAGGCTCAGCAATTTAGTGAGGCTCTCAGCAACCTAACAAGACCCTGTTTCCAAATAAGGAAAAAACAAAAAACAAACAAAAAAACAAAAAAACTGGGCTGGGGGTGTAGCTTGGAGGCAGAATGCCTCTGGGTTCAATCCCTAATACTATAACACATACATACATACATACATACATACATACATACATACATACATACAAAACAAAAAATTCAAAGGGCTGAGGGTATAGCTCAGAGGTAGAATATCTCTAGGTTCAATCCCCAGTAACACACACACACACACACACACACACACACACACACACACACACACACACGACAGGCATTTTGTGCTAGGGCTTCCCCATACTCATGGGCAAGACCTTATTGGTGGTCTTTTTAGAGGCTGACTGCTCAAAGAGCCTCCTTCTTCCCACTGCCACCCACAGAGACTTCCCTGACTCCCCCACCTGACCCCCAAAAGCTCATCGTCATCCTAGTCTATAACCACAGCAAGGCTATAGACTCAGTGCAGGGATGCCATGCTTAGAGAAGCAGCTCCCCCATAAATCCCAGACTGGCTGTGGTAGTTCCTGGCACTTGGACTTGGCTCCTAGGGGGGCCCAAGCCCCCCGACGCCGGCAGCCATAGTGGGAGGGGGCACTGTCTTTCTCCAGCCTCTCTACAACACCACCTGCCATATTAAAAATCTCCGGACAGATTAAAGTCTTAACTGTCCTTCCTCGCCACTGCCCTCCTCCTCCCCACTCCCTTTCTACTGCCTCCCCAGTTTTACCACGGGGGCGCCAACCCAGAGTGACCCCAGGAGGAGGACAGAACGCAGCAGGTCTCCAGGTGTGGCCTTGTCTCTGGCCACCGCCCCAGGCCCCGGGGGCGCCCACACCAGCGCCCACACAAGTTCCACAACTTCAGCAACTCATCCCCGCGAGGGAGCATGCACTCGTCCACTGACACACAGACTTCCCAGTACACGGGCACACACACCTACTGCCAGGGAATCCGTCCACACTCGCCGCGATCTCCGCTGCAGCCGAGACAAAGTTCAACCACCCGCCCGCCGCGCGCTCGCATGGTCCAGTTATGCGCTACACGCCGGCTCAGAACCTTGCCCCAGGAGGACAGTCACCCGCACACGTCCTCTCCCTGCCCAGGGCTGAGTCGGCACCCGCGCCTGTCCGAGTCGCAATGTCCGCTCTCCGCGGGGCCAGTCCCTCACCTCCGCGCTGAGCTCGTCCGCCCGGGTGCTGTGCCCGCGGTTCCCGGGGCCCTCGCCTTGCAGCTCCAGGTCGGTCCCACGTGCCCCGGAGCGCCTGGGGCCCCCGCTCCGCCCCGCTCTCTACCCCGCCGCCCGCCTGGAGGGGCGGGGCGGACTCTGGACAGACCCTGGCACCGCCCCCCACTCGCGGAGAGACACCTCGCCACCCCGTAGCTCGCTTGGGGACGCCGCCCAGCCCCACAGCCATGGGGTCAGCGCACCCGCCTGCAACTGGAGCTGCGCAGGAAGGGCGGGCGGCGGCGATCCTACTGCCTGGCCCGGCGGACAGCAGGGAGCGTGTGAGCAGAGATTTTTCAGAGACGCCAAAGTTTATACAAGGTTTGCAGGGTGCCGGAGTGGCTCTTGTCGTTGCCCGGTGTGGGACCTTTGTGCTGATCCCATCCCCGCCTCCACCCTACCCCAGCCCAGTTGGCCAGGGCACCACACTGAGAACCTGGACGCCTGGTGGGCACTCAGGGCCTCTCTAGCTCTGGAGAGGGTGAAAAGGCACCCCCTCTTCCTCCTCTTTGGGGATCTCTAAACTCACCCTTGTTTTGGGTCTCTCTTCCTGAGCTGCTTTCCTTCCTTTCTCTGCCCTCAATCACACTCTGACAGCCTTCTACAGTCATGGACCGTTTCTGTCTTTCTCCAGTCTGTGAGCTCCAGAGGGCAAAGACAAGGACTACCTTCTCCCTACTGCCTTCCCAGAGTCCCTGGGAGGTGGCAATCCTTGCAGATGTGGATGGATGGATGGATGTGTCACCTTTACCCCTGTCCCATACCTGGTCCAGGGATCAAGAGTGTAGGCTCCACCACAGTTTCAGCACTGAGCCCTTGACCCAGTTCCAGTCTGTCTCAGGGCCTCCTTTTTCTATGAAATGGAGCCAATCACACTCATCCCCGCCCCTCACCTCCCAGTGTCCATCGGTTCTTTGGATAGTCCAGTGGCTGGAAGAGTACAGAGAAGGCCACTTCCTGTGGCCAAGGAGCTTGCCCTGGGCCCTGGGGGCCTGGGGCCCGGCTAGTTTCCACATCAGCTGACTGGGAACTAATTCCAGACCCAGGAGGCACCCAGAAAGGGTGCTGGCAGCAGCCGTGCCAGGAGTAAAAGCAGAGTGAATGCATAGTGCTGAGTGGCTGAGCCGCCTCTGCAGTCCCCTAGGACCTTTGCTTGGGAGTCACAAAGGCCCCTTGTCTAGCCTCCTCCGCCTGTTGTCCAGGCTGGTGCATGCAGCTTTCAGAGGCCTGAGTATCCCCATAGCCCTAACTCATGGGGCGCAGGCCTTGAGGTCAGTGTAGGCAAGTCTCATTGAGTTGGGCACTGGAACCTCAGCCAAACTCTCCTCTTCCTCCTCCCCTTTTCAAGCTGTCAGATCTTCTACTGTCACTGCTATTTCCTTCAGAAGAAAAATATTCCTTTGAAATCAAGATGAGGACCCAGGCCCAGCCTTAGCCTCCAGCAGACATGGCTCTGCATCTCTTGCCCAACTCCTGCACTTCACAGCCAAAAATACTGTATCCCTAAGATCCTTGACATTTGACCTGCTCATCAGGTGACATGGTCAGGCCTTAGGAACAGAAGAAAGGGCATTGTCCCTACGCTCCACAGCCTTGGGTTCAGATTCCATTCTTGCCCCACCTCTCCTGTGACTTCTTTCTGAGCTTCAGTCCCCTCTTCTGCAAAATAGAATAATCCTCACCTGCTGGCCTACGGTTCTCTTTTCTTGGTTTTGCCCATCATCCTGAGCTGCCTGGGGTTCGAAGAGTTAGGACCCTCTAATAAGCGTTGGAAATCCAGGTCCCCTGACACTTCCAACTTGGGGTTTTGGAAGTTATCAAGCGTAACAGGCTTCATGCCCCCTGTCCC
>PVLC010023829.1:0-25274 GCA_004027655.1 Graphiurus murinus | reverse complement strand
GTAATCCCAGCATTCGGGAGGCTGAGACCGGAGGATCCGGGTTCGCGGCCAGCCTCAGCTACCTAGTGAGGCCCTCCGCAACTTAGTGAGACTCGGTTTCAAAATAAAGAATAAAAAATAGGGCTGGGGGTATAGCTTGGAGGTAGAATGCCCCTGAGTTCAATCCCCAGTACCACAAAAAAAAAAAAAAAAAAAAAAAAATGGGCTGGAGGTGTATCTCAGAGATAGAATGCTCCTGGGATTCCCAGTATCAAAAAAAAAAAAAAAAGAAAGAAAGAAAAAAATAGGATAAGGCCTTTGAGTATGGGCTGTGCTTAGTGACTTACTTCCAAAGAGTAGACTATGGAAGGAAGGAGAAGGGTCAGTAGAATCTGGCAAACAAAGACTTCAATCATGTAATCAAAATTAACATCAATAGTTTTATCATGTTTGCCTGTACCTTTGATGTGATGAGACTGACACTTCCCCTCTGTTGTCTTCCTCTCTAAAACCTATTATTACCCCAGTCTCACGATAAGAAAAACATGAGACGAATCTCATTTCAGAAGCATTCTATAAAATTTCTGACCAAACTTCTTAAAACTGTCATAGTAATCATAAACAAGAAAAGTATGTTTCCAAATAAAAAAACAAAATAGAATTGGGGGTGTAGCTTGGAGGTAGAATGCCTCTCGATTCAATTCCCTGAGCCACATACAAATAAATAAATACATAAACAAATAAATAATTTAGGGTAAAGGAAATAAATACAAAAAAAACCTCTCAGAAGTGAACAATGATATTCTTTTGGTCCCTTTACTTGGTGGCAAGACAGAAAGCATTCTTTTGTTGTGGAAATAAAGGTAGTAATAAAACAATACCACAGGGATTACACAAGCATATAGTATTAATTATGAAGTTACATACAATCAAAGCAAATGCCCCTTAAATTCCAAAAGCTCATTCTTAGTTCTCAGTACTTAATTCTGACAAAATTAGTTAATACTAGCTGTTGCCTGTACATTACCCCACACCGCTATCACTGGTCACTATAGGTCATATTCCCTTGTTATCTCTCACTCATCTTATATTCAGCTATCTAAACTCATCATCTTGATAATGAGCACTCTCTCAAACCTCCCTCAGTTATTAGTTTTTCTTTCAATACCTATCTCTCTTTCCAATTCCTTTTCATTCCCAGTTAGGCTGGCACACCACAGTCAAACAAGCCTTCCTCAAATAAGGATTGTCACTCTCTAGCTCATTTCTTAAGTTTTTGGTACTAATCCATATTTAAACTTGGAAGTGACCGTTTCAATTGGTAATTTATTTTTACCTCTCACTTATAAAAAGAGACCTCCCCACCTAACTCTATATCACAAACTGTCACATTTTTCCTTTGTCCAGAAAATAAATTCAAATTCTTACTAAGCATATAATATATGCCTGAGAAAATACGACTCTTCCAAGTGGTCAAAGACTTTATAATTTAATTGGGGTGACAAAACCTAAAAAGATGACTAATAAAATATATGAGCATTTGTCTTACTCAATATTGTATCCTCAGTTCCTTATAACAGGGTCTAGCACATGTTAACTGCTCACAAATATTTATTAAAATACATCAGTACAGAATTTTCCGTTGGAGAGGTGAAGGTGGGTCTAAAGTTTTGATTCCATGGCTCACAGGGCAGTCAAGATTTCAGTAAGATCTCAAGCGTCTGTAGTCAAGATGATGTATACATATGGATTTACAACAGAAAAATGTTTTGAGAGCTGGGTGTGTGGCACAAACCTGTAATCCCAATCCTTGGGAGGATGAAACAGGAGAATTGCAGGTTTGAGGTGAGCACACAGTAACTTAGCAAGATCAGGTTTCAAAATGAAAATTGGCTGGGGGGAGTGAGGGGGTCCAGCTCAGAGGAAGAAGACCCCTGGATTCAATTCCCTGCAACACACACACACACACACACACACACACACACACACACACACACACTTCAATCAGCCTAGGCTTAAAGAAGTAAAAATGTTATGCCACATTAAGGTACTAAATAATGAACAGTTTCTGTAGTTTAGTGGGGTTAGTTGAAGGTTAAGATGGAAGACTAGAAAAAAAGTTTGAAAGGTCTTGAGAAGAAATCTGCTATTCATGCTTGACATAGGGGTGTGGTTATTTGAGTAATAAAATCTGCAGAAAGTTAAAGGTGGCAACATTAAGATTCCACTTTAGAAATCTAGAGCCTTACTTTCTCCAAAAACCCTTTATCTACTCAAACCTTCTAAGGTCTCCCTCTCCTTTTAACTCTTACAGCTCCTGCCTGCATTACAGTTTAACTCCTAAGTATATCCTCTTACATTGTGAACTTCTTCCCATGTGAATTAATCTCTCCAACCTAAGAGCAAGGATCAAATCTTCTTTCCTAAGAGTGTAGTAAAACATTGGGCTCTCAAAACTTTTTGGAAAACCTTTCTGCATTTATATAAAATAGTTACTAAAATAACAACAATCTAAAGCAATAAGGAGGACATTAGGTCAGGCACAGTGACCCACACCTGTAATTCTAGCTACTCAGGAGGCTAAGGCAGGAGGACTGCAAACATTAGGCCAACCTGGGCAATTTAGCAAGACATCTCAAAATAAAAAGGGCTGGGGATGTAGCCCAGAGTTAAAGCATTCCTGGGTTCAATTTCCAATACCAAGGGGAAAAAAGAACATTAAAAATACACACATACATAGAGCATGTAAGCAATAAGCTGCATAAGATTAATTCCTGTTTGGGTGGGTACTTTTTAAAATTTCACTTTGATATATCCCATAAACTTAATGATGTAAGTATATGTTTTCAGCGCTTCCTATTTTATGTTAAAATAACTCATCACCTTATTTACTTTTCTTTCTCAACTCCACATTGCTTATAGTGGTCAGCACACATGATTATTTTTCAACTGTTATTTTCTTTTCTGCATCGACTCCAACAGAGTACCTCTCCAATATTTTTCTCTATTAACTTTACTGATTGAACACAATTGTTATAGAGTAATTAAAAGCCCAGTAAGTGGTGCTGTCTTCTCTACACAATTTAGATTTTAAATGTGGCTTGTATGTATTCTCCTATGTATTCTTCAAAAGTAAAACTGACTCAAAAACAGATGTTACAGAAATAATTCAAATCATTCACAACATTCACAAAATGCAACAGGATGCCTTAATAAACAAGAATTGTACTTAAATTTTAAAATTTTCCAAATTCTCCAGAAGTTTAGCTTTTCATCTTCAATTCTTTGACCTTTCGCTTTGATATATTTTGAAATTTCGTTCCCCTTGAAATAAAATCTGTTCATGTTAACACCCATATTAACTAATGTATATTTGGCCAAAAAAGATTAATGCACACACACAAATCAAACTAGTACTTATTTTATCCCTATTTTCACTGGAATTTCTGTATTTTCACTGGAATTTCTGTATTTTAGGTCTTAATTTTTATGTAAAAGGGAAAAGGTGAGATTTTTTTCTAAATCCATCAAAAGGAAACCCACCACAATGTGATTTTTTTCAGGTTACATTAGAATCTCTCATTAATGATTCTGAAATTCAAATGACTTTTTTTTTCCAGAGTTCAGTAATTCCATAATACACTCTTCTATTATTCTCCATTACTCTTTGATAATACCTAACACTGCTGAGATTTTAAAAATAAATCATCAAAACCAAGAAGATGGCATAAGTGGCAATACACACCTTACCCAAACTGCAAAAGAAAAGTCTAAATTTCGATGACACAGGGATAGAAATGTATGTTTCAGCTTTTCCACTTCCCCATCTCGGAAACTGCAGCACGGTTACAAAGCCCCATGGTTACCAGAGAAGCCTAAGCCTCCTAGCCCAGCTACAGCTCTGGACTGCACTCAGTTGGCCACGTGGCTGTCACAACCAAGGAAGATAGGAGAAACAATATCAACTAACCTGGAAATAAATAACCGCCCTCTTCCCCTCACTCACCCTGTAGTTGGGAGTAGAAGAAAAGAACCTGTCAATTCTTTGCATGCCAAGATTTGTTTTCTCTCTCTCGCAAGGGGAAAACGAAGTGCCAGGAAGTGTTTTAAAGAGATTTTAAAGCAGAAACGAAGTGCAAGATCCCAAGAGTTTGGCCCTCCATTGAAGGAGGTACCCCAACTCCCGTGAGCTGCTGGGGGAACAAGAAGCATTTTGCAAGGGGGCAAAAAGGGGTGGAGTTAAGAGTGGAAGACCAAGCTCCACGCACATGGGCGGCTTTCCCCTAACTCCCACCGCTCGCCAGCGTTCCTGGCTGGCTGCAGCAGCAGAGGGGCAAACTCGGAAGCCTGGCAGGCCTCGCCCGCCACCGACCTCTCACTCTACCAGGAAAGAGAAGAACGAAGGGCAGGGGCAGCCCTAGCCCCAGAGGAGGCAGCGAACGGGAAGTGTCCGTATTGCAGCGCTGAAACACTAACTCCCAGCCCGCCGACAAGCCACCGCCGAAGGAGCGGGGAGAGGGTGCCGCGGTCCCGCGCCCGTCCGCCCCAACGCCCTACAGCCCGAAGTTCGCGCCGGGCCGCGCCCGCGCCTCCCCGGGCACTACTTCGCGTGGCCCAGGGTCCTGCCGGGCCGACGAGTTCTCCACGCCCGGCGCGTCTCGCTCCACTCGGAGCCCGGGCGGAGGCGCTGCAAGGCTCCCGAGCTCGGGGGCCGCTTCCCCCACGGCGGAGGCGTCCTCCGGGCCGCCCCAGCCCGCCCCGGAGCCGGCTCCCCTCGCGGCGGCTTCTGCCGCGCGACGCCCCTTCCGGGCGGTCAGTACCTCTCAGGAAAAACTCCTGACTCCCCCCGGGGCCACACTCCCCTCGGCTCGACACCCCCGGGGGTCCACACGGCCCGGGCCGCGCGCTGGGGACACCCGCGCGCCGGCGCCAATTCCTCACGGGACAAAAATGTCCGGGCGCGTCACAGGACAGCCGCCTCCGCGCCCCACTCCCGGCGCCGGCCGCACGCGCTGCCTCCGCGCCCGGGATCCGCGCCACTCCGCCCGGGACTCACCGTCAGCTCGGCCACAACAGCGAGGAGGCAAGGTTCGGGCCGGGGAAGACACAATATGGCAGAGTACCGCAGCTGCTCCCTGCGGCTTCCAGCAGCCGCCTCCGGGAAGACACAGCAAAGAGCAGGCAGCGGCAGCTGCGGTGGCGGCCGCGACAGCACCACATCCCCCTCCCGCTCGCTTCCTCCCCCTCCCCCTCCCCCGCTGCCATGGCAACGCGGCGCCGAGAGCTCGATCCCGCCCCTCCTTCCGTCCCCGCCCCCCGCGGCCCCTAGGGAGGTGCTCGCCCCGCCCCTAGCCGGCCCCGCCCACCTCCTACGGAAGGGGCGGCCGCGACGGCGTGGGCGGCCCCGCGCTGCGGCGGCGTGGGGTGAAGTGCAGCGTCCGGAAGGGCGGGGCTCACGCGGAAGGCTGGGCCGCGCGCCGCCGGCCAGTGCGGGTTGTAGACTGAACCTGGCAGGGGAAGGCGGGAAAATGGAAAGGTCTCGCCTTTCTGGGAGAGGGCCTATAGGAGGGCAGCCGAAGCGCGGCGCGGCTGCTGGGTGGGCCGGCTGGCGGCTCCGGGAGGAGCGCGGCGGGCGAGGCTGGTGCTGGGGCAGCCAAAGCCGTCCTGTGCCACCGCTGGAGGTTGCGTCCTTTCCCCGAGTGCTCTCCAAGGTCCAGGCTTTGAAAGTGCGTTAGGGATGGTAAAGCTGTACTGTAAACTTAAAAGTAGCGTTACCCTTATTTGGCTGGTATTTTGTGGGAACTAAGCTCGGCGTGTTTGTGAAAGGGCCCAAAATTTATTAAGAATAGCGTTCACTGAGCGCTCACTAAATGTAAGGACAGTGGAAAGCACTTTCCATGCATCATAACCTGAATGAGAACATAGCGTTGCCAAATGCAACACAGGTGTGCGCAGTTAAGTCTGGATTTCAGACAAACATGGAGTAAGTTTTGATATAAGAACTTTCCAAGCTGGGGGCGGGGGGGGTGCGTGACGGAGCACACCTGCAATCCATTTGAGATATACTTCCTGTTGGTTTTTGGGTTTTGCTGCCAGCCCTAACTCAAGAACTCCCATTTTACAGATGAAACTGAGGGTTAGAAAAATAGCCCATCAATACATAGGAATAAGCAGAACTAAGGCTCCAGTTCACTGATATCATTATGATTTTGATAATTAAATCTTCGAATTTCTACATTCACATCTTAAAAAAACTAGTGTAGTAATAACCTGTCTCACAAAGGTATTAAGTACATTAAAAATGGATAGGTCACCCAGACACTGCCTGAGTAGATGCTCAATAGAAGTGCATTTCCTTCCAGAACAATGAATGATAACTAAATATTCATTCACTGTGTGCCCGGCTTTGAGTATAAAAGTGAGCGGAATACAAACAAGCTGCCTGCTAAAAATAAAACAGGTCAAGCTGTGTGGATGACAGATAACAAGAATTACAGGCATCCGGTTATATAAAAACAAAATGGGAGTATTTGATCCCCTAATTCTATAGATGAAAACACCGCACTTACATGGTTTGTCTAAGGTCATCTACTAGTTCCATTTGGTTTTCTTTACACTGTGGGGGGGGGAGGCGGGATTCACAGCTGCATTCAGAATGAGAGGCCTCAGGGCACAATGCACTTCAATTCGATCAAGAGTTGCTGCAAATTCTCCTTTCAGAGCAATCACCTCTGCCCCCTTTTATGGGAAGTTGAAAGAAGTTCCTGGAAGAACAGTATAAAGAGAGGGAGCAGTGGAAAGAAGGATGGGAGGTTGAAAGGTTTCTTCTAAAGAGCTACAAATGCCTCATACTTGTCTTGTTTTTTCTCTGCTGGTCATTGCCATAGTGGCCACTAGCATAACATAGTTCTTCATCTCCTTACGGATACGTGCTAATATCGTACTTGATATATTGAATTTAATTCTCTTTTTTCCTTCATTACTCTGTGTGTGTGTGTGTGTGTTGTTGGGATTGAACCCAGAGGCATTTACTTCTGAACTATATCCCCAGCCCTTTATTTATTTTTTTTTTATTTTGATGGGGGTCTTTTTTTTGTCTTTTTGGAACTGGGGATCGAACCCAGGGCGCTGCACTTGCAAGGCAAGTGCTTTGCCGCTGAGCTACATCCCAGCTCTTTTTTTTTTTTTTTAATTTTGAAATAGGATCTCTTTAGGTTGCTGAGTCTCACTAAGTTGCTGAGGTTGGTCTCAAACCTGTGATCCTCCTGTCTCAGCCTCTCAAGTACTGTGACCACAGGCATTTGCCACCAAGCCCAGCTTACTCCATCTATCTTAAACTCAAGTGGCCACACATTCTTCTTCAACTCTAAAAGAATCATAGAATTTGAGAGCTGGAAGATACTTCAGAGATGGATCATCCAGGAGCCCAATCTATCATGGATGAGAAAATAAACCCAGAAAAGTTAAATAACAGTCATGCATGGTGGGAGGCTGAGACAGGAGGATCACATGTTTAAAGCCAGCCTCAGCAATTTAGCAAGACCCTGTTTCCAAATTAAAAAAAAAAAAAAAAAAAAATAGGGCTGGGGTATAGCTCAGAGGTAGAATGCCTCTGGGTTCAATCCCTAGTACCAAACAAACAAACAAAGACACAAAAAAAAGCAAAGCAAAACAAAAAGGTAAATCACTTATCCAAGGTCAAAAAATGAATCTACGGCATCCTGATCCACTCAATTATTTGTTCTGGAACTCTCCACTGACTGATCCAACCCAAAGAGACTAAGATCATTTAAATAATTTCAGTGATACAAAGGCTCAAATCTCTTAGTAAATGTATAACTAATGCTCCTAGTTTAAAGTCCAGGTATACTTGTATACATAGAGGCTATTTTAGAGGACTTTGAACATCTACCAAGGAAAAGCTCTGATTAAAAAGGATGATTCAGAGCAAGTAATTTTTCCAGGAGTTTGTATGAGTAATAAGGTTAGGAAACCTGAACTTAACTCCTCAAGAAAAAGAGGATCCTGACATTCAAGATCTCATGTGAAGCTTTATTCTTCTTTCTCCAAACTACTTCAAAGAAACATATTCAATGATAAACTTTACTGGACGATAAATACATTGGAAGATATAGTGTTTAAAATACTCTCATATATAGGCTGAAAAGTAGTAGGAACTCAAATATGTGATTATGTCTTAGGTGATTAAGTATATGTGCACATATACTTAACAAAATACTTTTTGGTGGTACTGGGGATTGAACCCAGGGGCATTCTACCTCTGAGCTACATCTCCAGCCCTATTTTTTATTTTTATTTTGAAACAGAGTCTCACTAGGTTGATGAGAGTCTCACTGCTTGCTGAGGCTGTATTTGAACCTGCAATCCTCCTGTTTCAGCCTCCCAAGGACTGGGATTTCAGCCTGCACCACCATGCCTGACTTTTTTTTTTTTCTATAACCCTTGATATTGACAGTAATTTGGAGAAATCCTCCTATTGAAAAACAGAAAACTAGAAAACCTTAACAAAAATATTAAAAATATCAGCTTATGCTGGGCAGGGTGGTGCACATCTATAATCTCAGCAGTTGAGAGGCTAGACAGGAGGATCACAGGTTTGAGATCAACCTCAACCACTTAGCAATACTCTGTTTCAAATAAAAAATAAAATAAAAATAAAATAAAAAATAAAATAAAAAAATGGGGCGGGGGGGGGGGAGCTCAGAGGTAGAATGCCCCTGATTCACTCCCCAGTACAAAATAAATAAATAAATCAGCTTAAAGGCATGAGAGTGCTGGGCATGGTGGTGTTGTGAGGTAAACGCGGTCCCACTCGTGGGTCCTTGGCCTCCGTGATAAAAAGAATTTTAACACATGCCAGTAGGGGACAAAAGGCAGGTATTTATTCAGGGAAACAAGGGACTCGGGGAAAACAGAGAAGCAAAGATCTTCCCGGCCATGCAGACAAAGAGACCGGAAGAGAGGAAGCGGGCCTTTTTATAAACTTTCGAGAGGGGCGGGCACAGAAGCAGTCTGGACCTCCTCATTTCTCAGGTATTGGCGGTTGATAGGTAGGCGTTCCAAGTTGGATCCTCCTCCTTTCTCAGGTTTCGAAGATGTGAGGTCGCTGAAGTCTGGCCTTTGTCCGAAGGATTTCCGGTGAGGACAGGGTTTCCGGGGGATTAGGGTGTGGGACCTCCAAGGGGTGGAGTTAGCTTAAAACTCTCCAGATTTTAAAACCATACTTTTCCTTTTTTCCTCCCAATGTCTCCTTCCTACCTAAATTTTATTCCTTCCTATTCTACCTCATCAGTGGTACACACTTGTAATTCCAGTACTTGGGAGGCTGAGACAAGAGGATACAGGTTCACAGCCAGCCTCATCAATTTAGCAAGGCCCTCCACAACTTAGTGAGATCCCTGTTTCCAAATAAAAAGTTAAATAGGGCTAGGAGTCTAGCTCAGAGATGGAATGATTCTGGGTTCAATCCCCAGTTACCCTTTCCCTCAAAAAAAAAAAAAAAAAAAAAAAGGCACAAGGGCTAACAATGAGAAATTGCCAGGCCATCATCTGAGGAATGATGGAGGCCCAAAGAAGTTCATTTCTCCATTTCATATAAAGTTGCTGGGAGGATAAGAAGAGACAAAAGACAGAGAATAGAATTCAGGGCATGCTATGGGAGAAGAACTCTACTGAATCTCCCTTGTTTTGGAGTAAGATTCCGAGTTACTGTTGCCTAAAAGTGAAGGGGCTACCTTGAATTTGAATGGGGATAACTCCTTTGAGCTAATTCCCCCAAGCATTTGACAGAAGCAAACTAAAATTCTCTGTTGTAAAATGTTATCAAATAATTTCTACAAACATTGCAAATACAATGTTTAGTATACAATAAAAAGTAATCCGTCACACAAGAAAATTAAAAAACATCAGAAAACAAAACCAGATCTCCAAGTAATTCAAATAATGAAATTATCATGCATGAATTTTAAAGTAACAATGCTTCCTATGTTCAAATAAATAAAACACAACTAGAGCTGGGCATGGTGGTGCACACTTATAATCCCAGTACTTGGAAGGCTGAGACAGGAGGATCTGGGTTCACTGCCAGCCTCATCTACTTAGGCCCTCTACAACTTAGTGAGACCGTGTTTCAAAGTAAAGAATAAAAAATAGGGCTGGGGGTGTAGTTTGGAGGTAGAATGCTCCTGGGTCCCATCCCCACTACCGCAAAACAAATAAAACACAAATAGAAACATTTAGGCAAGCCGGGCGTGGTGGCACACGCTTGTAATCCCAGCATTCGGGAGGCTGAGACCAGAGGATCCCGGTTCGAGGCCAGCTTCAGCTACCTAGTGAGGCACTCCACAACTTAGTGAGATCCAGTTTCAAAATAAAGAATAAAAAATAGGGCTGGGGGTATAGCTCGGAGATAGAACACCCCTGAGTTAAATCCCTAGTACCACAAAAAAAAAAAAAAGAAAGAAAGAAACATTTAGGCAGACAATTAGAAAACTGAAAAAGACCTAGAAAAAAAGAAAATTTACTAACTTAAAATGTTGGCTAGTGCCAGGTGTGGTGGCGCACGCTTGTAATCCCAGCATTCGGGAGGCTGAGACCAGAGGATCCGGGTTCGCGGCCAGCCTCAGCTACCTAGTGAGGCACTCTGCAACTTAGTGAGACTTGGTTTCAAAATAAAGAATAAAAAATAGGGCTTGGGGGTATAGCTCGGAGGTAGAATGTCCCTGAGTTCAATCCCCAGTACCGCAAAAAAAAAAAAAAAAAAAAAAAAAAAAATGTTGGCTAGTATAGCCTATTTGATACAGATAAAGGTAGATTTAGTGAACTAGAAGATAAGTGAGAAGAAAATATTCAGAATGAAGCACAAAAAGGAAAAAGGACAAAAAATATAGACCACAGGAAAAGTACCTAGAAGATGCAGTGAGAAAGTTTAACTTGCACATGAATGCTTTTCTCTGTCATGTGCCCTGCCTTGATGCCAACCAGACTGAACCTTTAAAGTGTAAACCAAATAAACCTTTCCTCCTCTTAAGTTGTGTTTGTTAGGTATTTTTGGTCACAATGATGAAAGAGCTGACTCAAACAGAAATTAATATCGAGGAGTATGATCATTGCTAGAACTAATCTGACTATGTGGTTCAGAAGGCCTTGGAACTGGCTCAAGGGAGGAATTTGGAAAGATTTGGAGATGCAGGCTGGAGAAGCCTTAGAATGTTGTAAACAGCTTAATAGGCAATTCTGGTGGGAGCCCAGACAGCCAGAATGCCCATAGGAATGCACACAATAAGGATGTGTTCATGAGGTTCAAAGGTCAAGGAAGACTCCAGAGGAAATGGAGTAGAGCCCATGAATGTTATATTCTGACAAAGATCTTGTCTACATTTTGCCCTTGTCCTGAAAATTTATGTGAAGTCAAATTTAAAGGCAATGGACTAATGAATATGGCAGAGGAAATTTCAAATCAGTAGAGCATTCCAGTGGTGGCATGGGTATTTGCTGGCAGCTTTAAATTAGGTTTACTGTGATAAAAAGAAGCAGAAAGCAGAGGAAAAAGATTTTTAAAATTTGCAGTTTGAGCTGGGCATGGTGGCACATGCCTGTAATCCTAGTATTTGGAAGGCTGCAACAGGAGAATCACAAGTCAAAGACTGCCTCAGTAACTTAGTGAGACCTAGTTTCAAAATAAAAAATAAAATAGGTCTGAGGGTGTAGCTCAGAGGTAGAATGCCCCTAGGTTCAATCCCCAGTACCATAAAATAAACAAATAAATATTAAAAAATAAATTGCAGTTTGGCCAGAGAAGTATGTGTGAAATTGGGGCCAAGAAAGATGTGGTTACTGAAGAGAAGTTAATTGCTTTGCATGCAAACAAAAGAAAGAACACTGTGATAGCATCCAGGAATTAGTAGGAATTAGTAAGATCCTACCTATGGAAAACGCAAAAGAACTCATGAGAACTTGCTCAAAAAAGTTTTCTTTGAGAAATAGCCACGGGAGGTGGGGGAGGGGGATCCTCTGCTTGCACAGGAGTGCCTAAGAAGTTGTTTCTCTGGGAATCATTTCACCACACTCAGCTGCCCAGGCACTTGAAGGCCACCTCAGCTCTGGTCTAAGAGGACCCAACTACTGCTTGAGTTAATGGCAGATCTTGGCATTGTTCACATGGTGCTCACTCTGGGGTTATGGAGGCTTCTACTCAGACTGCAAAGGAAGGCCTGAGAGACCAGGCAAAGTATAGCAGGGTCAGAATCCCTGCTGGCAGTCTCTGAGGGGCAATTTGGGAAGCTGTGAGAATGAAGCCAAAGCTTCAATGGAGACCCCAGGAACTAAGACATTTCTGAAGCATGGAATGTCTACTGAAGAAAGCTACGAGCAATAAGTAGACTAGTCAATCCAAGAGAGGCCACATGGACTGCAATTGGCAAGGCCATAAGGACAGAGATGTTACAGGAATAAGATCTCACCACCATGTATCCCAGATCCTGGACATGAAGCTACAGGACTCAATGTTAGCCTTTCTGGGTTTCAGTCTTGTTTTAGGCCTATCTCTTCTTTATATGCCCTTATTATTCATTTTGGAATGGGAATATTTACTGTCTGACATTGTATGTTGAAAGCATGTAACTTGCTTTTTATTTTTACAGGGGCTCACAGCTAAGAGTTTGCCTTGAGTTTCAGAGCAGACTTTAGACTTGGACTTTTGAGCAATGCTGAAACTGTTAAGACTATGGGAACTCTTAGAGATAAACTGAATATAGTTTGCATTGTGAGGTAGGCATGAGCTTTTGGGGACCAAAGGTGGTGTACTATGGTTTGGGTCTGGAATATCACCCAAAGTCCATGTGTTGAAAGCATGTCTACAATGCAGGAAGGTTCAGAGATGGGGCATGGTTGGAGAGTGCAGGTCACTAGAGGTGTGACCTTGAGGACTGTATATGTCCTGAGTCCCAGCCCTCTGCTTCCAGCTGCCATGACTGAGAGTGGCTTTTCTCTACCACATGCCTTGCTGTCCAACTATGGACTGAACCTCTCAAAGTATAAGCCGAATAAGTCTTTCCTCCTTGTGCTTGTCGGGTATTTTGATCACAGCAACTAAAAGGCTGACTAAAAAAGGTAGAAATTTAATCTGACTGTGGTGTTTGGAGTTAGAGTCTTTGGGAGGTGATTAGGATTGGTGAGGTCATTAGGGTTGCGCCCCAGTGATTGAATCCTGGTATCTTTATACGAAGAGAGAGACCAAATAGCACACAGACACACAGGCTCCCTGTCTCTTGCCATGTGATGCGCTGGGCCATCTTGGAACTTTGTCAACAAGAAGGCCATCATCAAATACAGCCCCTCAGCCTTGTACTTCCATAACTACGTGCCAAAATAAATCTCTTTTCTTTGAAAAGTAGCCTGATCTGAGGGTGTAGCTTAGTAATAAAGAGCTTGTCTAGCATAAGCCAGGCCCTGCATTTAATCCTCACAAACAAATAATAAAATATAACATAGCCTGCATCAGGTATTCATTATAGTAATGAAAAAGTGACTAATATAAGAACCAAGTCCGAATTCAGCCATGGAAGATAATGCTTCAGCAAAGGTTGAAGAAAGAAAAGAACTTGAAGTAGAAGTGGGAAAGGGGAGGTCAAGGGTGGAACCACATCTAACAAAGCCTAATGGTGTGAATGAATGGCTGTTTTTTGTTTTGTTTTTATTTTTTTGTGGCACTGGGGATTGAACCCAGGGATATTCTACCTCCAAGTTACACCCCCAGCCCTATTTTATTTTTTCTTTTGAAACAGTCTTGCTAGGTTGCTGAGAGTCTTAAGTTGCTAAGGCTGTCCTCAAACCTGTGATTCTCCTGTTTCAGCCTCCCAAGTACTGGGATTACAGGCATATGCCACCATACCTGGCCACATATCTGTTTAAGTCAGAAAACTGTTAGTCATTTAGGAAGTCTGAGTATAAAAGGTTGCTTTAGTTAGGGGTTATTTGGTGGCAAGCAATAGAAACTCATGCCAGTTGGCTAAAGTAAAGGAGAAATGAATATAAAAATGGGCGGGGATTATGTGAAACCCTACTGTGGGAAACACAGCTAACATTACAAGAACTCTCCTCCCTCCTTCCTCTCATCATCTGGTCTCTAATCTTGGCTTCTTGTGTGTGTGGCATTCTCTGCAAACTCTGCAAACTACCTTCTTTCCTCACTGATCTGCTTACATGTGGCCTAATATGCCTGTCTCAAACAGCAGTCTTGACTTTCCACTTCTGTCTTCCACCCTCTTTGCCCAATTCACCTGTTTAGCAACCCACAGTTATTACCTAACTTGGTCTGTAGGCCCTAATTCCAAATTCCTAAAACTGTAATCATTCTGATTAGCTCTCATATGCTTATAGATCAGGGGTCAGCAAACTATGGCCTGGAGGGCCAAATCTGGCTTGCCTCCACTTTTGTAAACCAAGTGTTTTGTTTGTTTTGTTTTCCAGTACTGTGATCAAATCCAGGGCCTTACACATGCTAGTGCTCTACCACTGAGCTTCGTCCCCTAGTCTCCCCTTTTTGGACAGTACTAGGGGTTGAATTCAGGGACATTCTATCTCTGAGCTACACCACCTAGCCCTTTTTATTTTGAAACAGGGAACAGGGTCTTGCTAATTTTATGAGGCTGAACTTGAATCAACAATTCTCCTGTCTCAGCCTCCCAAATACTGGGATTAAAGACACGTGCCACCATGTCCAATTCCTAGCCCTTTTTATTTTATTTTGAGACAGGGTCTCCCTACGTTGCCCAAGCTGGCCTCAAACTTGTGATCCTCCTGCCAAGTAGCTGGGATTACAGGAATGTATCATCATACCAAACATAAATAAAATTTTAATGAAACATAACTATACCCATTTATTTACGGGTTGTCTGTGGCTGCTTTTGCTTTATAAGAACAGAACTGAGTAATTGCTACAGAAGCTTACAGATCAAAATCTGAAAATATTAACTTACCTAGATCTTTACAGGAAAAAAATGCTGACCCTGCATTAAAGAGTTGGATGTGGAGATATCTGCCTGTAGAGAGACTTACAGGGAAGACAGCTCTGTAATTTCAGCTCCAAGGGTGGATAGCCTCTCCCCATCTCTGCAGAAAAAGGATAATGTGGGTGAAAGGCTGCTGAGGATGTATATTGAGAAAGGAACTGTTTAAAAGTTCTGTCAAAGGAAAGAAAATAATCAATATCAAGTCTGTGCCAACTTTGTTATACAAAGGATGGAAGAGTGCAAGATAGTAACTCCTTAATCTGCAGTTCATTAAGATGCTAAATTTAGAAGAATATGTCACCCTAACCACCTTTAAATAACTCACTTGTGGCAATTTTCCCAGGCTCTCTGTAGCTATCACTTGCTGAGATGAACTGGCTGAGGCACAATGTTCACTGTATATACAAAGAGTTTTAAGTACTCAGAAGTTGATGCAATGAAAAAAAAATTATTTGAGGTACTAGGGATTGAACCCGGGGGCATTCTACTTCTGAGCAACACCCCCAGCCCTATTTTTTATTCTTTATTTTGACACAGGGTCTCACTAAGTTGCAGAGGACCTCACTAAGTAGCTGAGGCTGGCCATGAACCTGCGATCCTCCTGTCTCACCCTCCCAAGTACCAGGATTATAAGTGTGAGCCACCATGTCCAGCTGGTGCAATGAAATTTAGAATTTACCATTTTGTAAACTTAAGATTACTATGGGGAAAATCTTTCATAAACAAGGCCTTTGAGGTAGAAAAGATATTAGAGTTTTTAAAACCTTAGAAATCAGCTCTAATCTTGGTATTTGGGAGACTGAAACAGGAGGATTAGGGATTTGAGACCAGCATCAGCAACTTATTTAGACCCTGTTTTAAAATAAAAAAGGCTGGAGATATAGCTCAGATGTAGAATGCCCCTGGGTTCAATCCACTGTACCAAGAACAAAAACCCAATAAAACCTTAGAGATCATCCTAGTTCCTTGCTGTTCAGATCATATCTGAGCAACTTAGCTGGGCTGACATCACCAGGGGTTATTGGAAATGCAAAAATCTCAGGTCCCACTCCAGACTCACTGAATAAGAATCTGTATAAAAAAAATCCACAGGTGATTCTGTTAAACCAAAAAAAAAAAAATTCAGTGATACTTGTTAAAGTATAGTAAATCAGACTTTGTTTAGGACCATCACAATAGATATTAGGACCACTATAATGGAATTCTTGCAGTAGGGGAGAGTGATGGGGCTCAACTCCAAAAACAACATGGATAAGTGGAAATTTATAGTCACAGAGTAGGGTGAATGTCAGTGGATGGAAAATTACCAAGAGGAAACATCATATGTAAGGGAAGTTTCTGGCTATGCTCACCCAATAAGATTCTCACTGAAGTCAGAATAAGGTATCAGACATCACCAGGGATGTGACAGATGAGGAACCCAACCAGATACTGAAGATGCTCAGATATTGAGGGTAGGGGGTTTTTACTAAACTGACTTAGTAGTGTTCTTTGCTAAAACTTGATTTTACAAGGAAGTACATAGATGAATGTAGGAGAAAGTTTAAGAGCCTAAGATTTGATCTAGCAAAGAATCTTAGTCAATTCATACAAGCACTACATATAAGCAGCACTAGATTAGACTGTAGTTTTCTGACTGTTTAGAGTGCAGTCGTTTTTTATTTGTTTCATTGTATTTAAACAAAGTCTTACATAGAGCCCAACTCAATAAAACAGATCAAAGGAGGCCTGCTCTGATTGAAGGAAGATATGAGGATTCTTAAAGGCAGGTATGGGCTAAAAAAGCCCAGGCACTTCTCCCCGGTGTTCCTCCAGGAACACAGTTTGAAAAACACTGATAAAACAAAATGAGTGAAAGTATTACAAGCATCTTCAGGTCCAGACTCTGTGAGACTCCCATGCCCTCTTCCATTTCTACCTCATTGAGGACTTCCAACACAATGAATACCTGTTAGTGATGAAATATGTCCTGCCTTGAACAATTTGGGGTTTTTAAAGTCTTGGAAATCATTAATTTTTTTTCTCTTGACTTTAAAAATAGGGAAACTAGGGCTCAGAATGTGATCAGTGAAACTTCATTAAAACACAGCTACATTTAAAACTATGATAAAACAGCACTTGCCTAGCCTATAGGAGGTCCTGGTTTTGATTCCCAGCATGGCAAATAAATAAGTAAATAAACAAATCATTCTGATGTCTAACAAAAGAGGCAAACCTGACGCTTCAATAAATCTTACGGACAGAAAAGAAAAAAAGCTAAAATTCTATACCCTCTCCCTGTTCTTATCAGTCAATGGAGAAAGAAAATACACAGTTGTTGTCAATTTGTGTATGTATGTGGAGAGAGGGGTAAGAGGATCAAACTCAGGGGGCATTCTCTTTTCAAGTTATACCCCCAGCAACCCACAAGAAAACAATTCATACTAAGGATCAAAATTGTGTGAAAGTCATTGGTCCCCCCCCCCATCCAATTCTGACCAATCATAAAAGAGTAAGTGGGAAACCTAAGGTTTAAAAGCTCACTTCCTAAGAGCTTGAGAGGTCACTCTCTTTCAGGGTACCCCCCCTTGGGGGACACTGCTTTGTCTTCTATCTTTCCCTGACTTAAACTTCCATATTTCTATAACCTTCACTGGTTCTTGGAATTCACTGGACAAGAATGCTATAAGGAGAGACATCCCTTATAGGTTCACTTGAATCTGAGCTCCTTCTATCTCAGCCTCCCACGTACTGGGAGTGCACCACCACACCAGGCTCCTGTTTTTTAATTTATTTTCTTATTTTGAAACAGGCTCTTGCTAAATTGCTGAGGTTCTCTCTAAGTTGATGAATCTGGCCTTGAACCTGTAGTCCTCCTGTCTCAGCCTCCCAAATACTGGGATTACAGACGTATACCACCACATCTGGCTTATTGACATTATTTTTAAACGAATAACTGAAAATTCAACTTATTGCATTTTTTTAAGATGTGGGAGTCTTACTATGTTGCCCAGCTGGTCTCCAACTCCTGAGTTGAAGTGATCCTCCTGCCTCAGCCTCCTGAGTGCTAAGACTACAGGTATGTATCACTATGACTGCAACTTACTACATTTTAAAAAAAATCACCTGAAAAGATTGCATGTGCAAAGCTATAGCAATGACTGTTTCCTTCCCTATTGCTAGGAGAGTGAAATAAATTATATCTGTAGCAATTGGTTACATAACAAATAGAGTTTTTTTGAAATTAGGTTCTGCAATTGTGAAAATGGCTTTTGATAAATGGAGGAAATGTTTAGGAAAGGCAGTATTAGAGATTTCAAATTATATTACATATAGCAAGTACAAGCTCCACAGTCATGTTGCATGTATAGTCAGACATCTCTAGGGATTATGATCAATTGCTTCACTCTGACGTTGTGATTGTGCAAGTCTCAAAACTTGGAGCCATCCTTGGTGCTTCTCCTTCTCTCATACCTTCAACAAATATCTAGAATTTGGTAACTTCTCTCCACCTCTACTGTCACCACTCTGGTCAAAGCCACGGTCATCTCTGATCTAAATGATTTTAATGACTTCCTGACTCTCTACTTCTAGTTTTGCCTTAGACAGTATTTTCCTTTTCTGAGAGTTGAACCCAGAGCCTTGCTGGACAAGAGCTCCACCACTGGGCTATATCCCCAGGCTCAGGCTGTATTTTCTTAGTATAGTAATCAAAGTGATACTCTTAATTTGTCAGATTATGCCACTCCTCAGCTCAAAATTCCTCAGTGGCTCCCCATTTTATTCCAAATAATGTCAAAGTTTTTTATTTGTCCACAAAGTCTTACATGATCTAACTACCCCCACTATTGGTCTCCCAGCTCTTTCTTGACAATGCCAAGCATACCCTGCCCAATGACCTTTGAGCTCTGCCTGGAGGGTCCCTTCTTCCAGATATCTGTTTAGCTAATGCTCTTACCTCCTTTTAAGTCTGTGCTCAAATTTCACTTCCTTGGGGAGGCTTCCTTTGGTCTTATTTAATACTGCAAATACCCTCAACCACATCCTAGGAAGTCATCCTTTTGTTGTACTTTATTTCTCTCATAGCAATCATGTAACACAAGAGATAGCTTATTAATCATGTTTTGGTTAAGTCTCCCTCACTAAGGTGTCAGCTTCACAGTCTTTGCTTTATTCACTTATGTTTTCTAAGCATCAAGAACACTGTTGGCACACAATACACTCAACAAATAGTTATTAAATTAGTGTTTTGATTACAGTTTTGTGTGTGTTTGCTGTGGTGTCTTATTCAGACAAAGACTAAGCCAAATTGACAGTCGTGTGTGTGTGTGTGTGTGTGTGTGTGTGTGTGTGTGTGTGTGTGTGTGTGTTACTGGGGATTGAACCTAGGGGCATTTTACCTCCAAGCTATACCTCTAGCCTGATTTTTTATTTCTTATTTGGAAACAGGGTCTCCCTAGGTTGTTGAGGCTGGCTTCATACCTGCTATCCTCCTGTCTCATCCTCCCAAGTACTGGGATTACAGGTATATACTACCATGCCCAGTTCTTGACAATCATTTAGCAGTACAAATAATTACATGAGTTGGAAGTTTTCCATTTCCTTACTGGAAAATCAAATGCTGTTTTTGTTTTCCATTTCTCTTCCATGTTACAATAAAAACTCATAAGTGTCCTAAATGCAATTCTACTTTAAGCCGATGTTCACATTTCCTCATTCAAGAGTCCATACTCCTCATGTTTCATAACACGCCATCTCCACTCCATTTCTAATCCTTGGTCATACCTAATATGTGCACAGAAGTTATCTTTTATGTCCAGATATCTATTGTTTTTAGGACTACTTGGTCTGATATTATGACAGAGAGGTACTCATCCTGAGACCAGTAGCCTGGGTTGACAGTAGTGTATTGCAGCAAAGCAATGAGAGAATAGGAGTTGTAGTGTGAAGAGGAAGATCTGAGAGTTTCCTTTTGTGGGAAAAAATGTGGAAACTCTCTACCCATAATGTTAGGTGCTATAGGGTGTAGTTTTTGTTTTTTTGTTTTTTTTTTTTGGCGGTACTGGGGATTGAACTCAGGGGCATTCTACCTCCGAGCTACACCCCCAGCCCCATTTTTTATTCTTTATTTTGAAACCGAGTCTCACTAAGTTGCGGAGTGCCTCACTAGGTAGCTGAGGCTGGCCGCGAACCCGGATCCTCCGGTCTCAGCCTCCCGAATGCTGGGATTGGGTGTAGTTTTTAAAACCCTCCCTTGGCTCCTTTACAGACTCTTCAGTAAAATTACATTACTTATAAATATTTGAAGGGTGGATTTTCTTTTGAAGGGACTTGAGTATGTTCTGATTCTTACTTCAAGGTTGGTGTGAGGCAGAAAGGGAGGCTTCCCACAGCACGAGTATGCAAGAAAGTTTTAGTGTAGGATTAGCACAACTAATGAGTACCTAATCAAGTAAGCAAGAGTTTGGGAAAAGGAACAAAAATTCACATAGAGCCCCCCTCTTTTAGGTTTAGGAAGCTAATTCTCCAAAACATCTTTTTTCAATGCATAACTGTCACCCAAGAAAGGAGAAATAGGTAGATGTTTTAGTTAGCTTTTTTGTTGCTGTGTCCAAAATACCTGACAAGCACAACTCAGAGGAAGAAAGGTTTATTGGCTCATAGATTCCAAAGGGCTGGCTGGCTCTAAGGGAGAGATCTCTTGGCAGCAGGGCTATAGAACATGCTGGGGGAAGAAAAGCCACTCTCACCTCATGGGGTCTAGGAAGTAGAAAGCAAGAAGAGAGGATCAGGGACGTATATAGTTCCCAAGGCCATGCTCCCAGTGAACATTCTGGGGATGATGCTTTCAGCATATGAGCTTTGGGGAGACATTCCAAACCCAAACCCTAACAGCAGGATCCATCCCAACCCTGGCTAATATACTTGTGGTTAGTTGACTTCTTTAACAAACAATGAGCAAAACCTGAAGAAAAAAAAAAGCAAAAGGAAAGTATTTATGGATAGCATGGAAGAGAAATTTCGGAAACATTTGGAGACAAAGTCTACTGCCAACAGGATTAAACAGGCATTGGTATCACAGTATGTGCCCTGGGCAACCGTCATAGGACATAGTTGATGGTGCTGATCTTTTGTGTGAGAGGTTGGATCATGTTCTATTCAGTTACATCATATTTTTTGCCCAAGATAATTTCTGGCCAAAGGTTTTATGTTCATGGATATCTTCATCTCCCAGAGGTCTCTTATTTCTAATGAAGAGTTTGCCCTCTTTTAAGCAAGTTCTTAACAACAAAGACACTTTGAAGGACTTTTTTGGCACTGGGTAAACACAGGAGCATTCTACCTCTGAGCTATACCACTATTTTATTATTTATTTTTATTTTGAAACAGGGTCTTGCTAAGTATCTGGCTCAGTTGATGAGGCTCAGCTGATGATGTGTGGTATTAAACCCAGGGGGGTTCTACCTCTGAGCTACACCCCTAGCCCTTTTTAATTTTTTATTTTAAGACAGGATCTTGCTAAGTTACTGAGGGTGGCCTAGAACCTGCAATCCTCCTGTGTCAGTCTCCCTTGTACAAGGATTACAGGCAGGTGCCACCACATCCAGCTAGACACATTATAATTGTATTTCATAGGGTAGCTAAAAGTCTTAAACATTTTTAGGGATTTTATATGATGTTTTACATAATGTTTTCCCATCTATTTCTTTACAAAGCTGTATATAATGTTTTTGGAAGAATTACTCTTATTATTTTAACTACTTGGCACCATAACTCAATTTGAATCCTGCCAGCAATAGTATTTTCATCTAAAAAGGCATTTCAACACAGTCATAAACATGTACCCATAAACATATACAGGTATTTATGATTTCATCTTTGGCATGCTCTGGAAGTACCTACAGTTCTGTAGGCAGGGCTGGCTTCCTGGGTGCAACTAAAACAATCCAATAGGTCCTAGGGCTTAGAAGTGCTCATTTTTAGGGTTCAAAGCCTGCAGTCTCTTCTTAAGTATCCTAATGATTTTATTTTCAAATTTGTGTTTTGTAAGAGATGTTTGATGAGATAAGGCAGATACAATTGGGTTTGGAACTTTGGCTCACATGTGGTCCCACCTTTTGTCATCTCTCTGCTTTCTTAGCTGCTGATTCCCCCTTGCCCTAGAACTCCAAACCCTTCCTGGCCTCTCTCCCTTTTTGCCTTTTCAGAAACCATTTCTGCCCAGGGTGGCAATGGGTCATGGTGGTGGTGGTGGTATGTTCTGCTTGAGCCTTCCTCTTCCAGCAGGCACCTGGGTATGGTGTGGATCCAGGTCAAAAGTGTATATCTTGTAGTATTTTGGATCAGGGCATGATGGTGGCCATCCCTGCCTTGAACTGGCTGTGCCATGTCACCAGTCATTTGGTGGGTATCTTCGTAGAGGTGAGCCTCACACCCATCTGCAATCCCAGGTACCAAGTGCTTCCCAGTGTGGAGGTTGCAGTCTTAGGGGGTGGAGGCTAGTGGTGCCTTTCTGCCATCCACTGGGGTGCCATTGGAAGGGAAGGTTCCAGAACCTGGTGTCTGGCTCCTGCTGCTGGCAAATGGTTGAACCTGGCAGTGGGTAGAGGGTGAGCACAGTCATTGTGGAATAAGGTTCCAGGACACTTGTGAACATCTACACTCACCTTGCAGGTATCCCATGGGAGGGAGCATGATGTTAAGTAGCAAATAAAAGACTACACTGGGTCAGGCATGGTGGCAAACACCTAGGATTCCAATACTTGAGAGACTGAGACAGGAGGATCACAGGTTTGAGGCCGGCCTCAGCAACTTACGGAGACCCTCAGCAACTTAGTGAGACCCTACTTCAAAATAAAAAATAAAAAGGGCTGGGAGTATAATTCAGAGGTAGAATGCCTCTGGGTTCAACCCCCAGTACAAAAACAAAAACTACACTGACTATACTGACCAGAGAGAGATAGCCAAAGAAAGAAAAAAACTTTATATTTTAGAAGCTCTAATAGCACCCATTTTTACAAAACACAGCATTATTACTTTTCAATTGCATTTGATGGGTTTAACAAAGGGGAAGCAATTTTCCCATACTCATAAGACTCGCTGTATCATTAAATTCATTTTATTATATGATTTAAAATTAATAAGAAGGGAAGAAAATGTAGAGTTGCCAGTAAAATTGTTTTAAGTTACAATAATTTCTTTTCTGGATGTTCTTGATATTCAGCAATCATGATATAAGATGTTGTCTATGTACAGATACTATATTACATAAGATAATTTTATTTTCAGCATAGAGGCAGTCAAATCTTCTAAGAATAAAATAAGCATTAAAAGTAATCGAATCTGTGGAATGTGCATTTCTTGCTGATATGATTGCTGTTTCCTGTGTTAGGGAAGCGATATAGCTCAGTAGAAAGAACTTAAGATTTTGAGTTAGATTTCAATTTTCTCTTTGTAAAATGAAGACCTTCAACAAACTAGAAAATTTCTAAGATTTCATCTAATTCTGAGGTTCAATGATTTTTTAATAGCACTCTTTAAGTACATGAATATATGTATCCCCACCCCTGCCAAACACCTTTATTTGTCGAATGAAGAGAGCTACTTAGCTACCCTTAACAACTATGGGTCTTGGAACATGTTTGCACAAAATAAATATAAACCTACTATATTAGTTCAAGTTAAAAATCTTTTGTCTGTTGAAAAATTGTGTCATATAGTATAAGAATGTATAAAACACACAGGTATAAAATTTAAAAATAACTATAAAGTAACCTAGGCTAAGAATACAACACTGCTACACCTTAGAAACCCCTTATTTGTGCCCCTCTGAAAATATCTCCCTTCCTGTCCTCTACAGGTAACTATTACACTGCTCTTCCCCACCTCCACCCTGCCCTGGGCTGGGGATGGAATGCAGGGCCTCAAGTATACTAGGCAAATACTTTACCACAGAGTTAACCTCCCAGCCTATTACACAGTCTTTTGAGTAATCAATCATTTATTTGTTATTCTTTATAAATTGCCTTAAACTACATATATAATATAGTTGTGATACTGAGGATCACAACTCAGGGTTGTTCTGCTTCTGAGCTACACCCCCAGCCCTATTTTTTTTTTTTAAAAAACAGGGTCTCACCAAGTTACTTCACACAGCTGGCCTTTCTCAGCCTCCTATGTATGAGGATTACAGGCATACACCACCGTGCCCAACTAACAATATGCTATTTTTAAAGGAGTGCACTATTAAAATATCATCTCATGATCTACAAGGAAGTGGATGAACTTTAGGAAGGACGGGAAACAATACCGTCCTGGACCTTCAGTATCAGGAATCCAGTGCTCCACTATTAATGTTGCTTAGGTACCAAAGCATTGAGACTGAGAATCTTATTGCTTATTTCTCCTTGGTCAGGTGTCCATCTTTGATCCAGTCAGCTATGGCTGGTGAGGATGCATCCAGGTAGACAGAGAACAGCCAGGACAGTAAGTCCCAGGAGGGGTTTACTCAAGGCTATAGACTGTTCAAGAACTAGCGACACATTATATATAATTCAGCCAATGATGATGATGTCTCCTTGAACAAGTCTGAAATATTATTGACTTTACTTTCTTATCAGCAAATACTGCATTTCACTTTCCCTTAAAATAAAATCTTCAGATCCCTAAAAGAAAAAAAAATTGCTAATCTTCAGTTAATTTCGCAAACAAAATAATTACCCCTTTTATTATTTACTATGTCTTTCTTGAGTATGTGTGTTGCCATTTAATAGAGAAATATGCTGAATATCTCACTAATTGGTGTTCCACATTGGACTTTTGCTCTCTGAGAAGGCCTTTGTCTTTTCCCTTTCTCAAACAAATTTACAAACTCAAATGCTACATAATTATCTACTACTTCACAGTTAAACATAAACTGTGTATTAGAGGTGCATCAATTTCACCTATTTTCTCTTCTAAAAGATTCTGACTCTTATCTGGATTTGGTGGCACATACTTATAATCTTACGACTTGGGAGGCTGAGACAGGAGGATTGCAGGTTTGAGGCCAGCCTTGGAAACTTAGCAAGAATCTATTTCAAAATTAAAAAAATAGCCGGGCGTGGTGGCGCACGCTTGTAATCCCAGCATTCGGGAGGCTGAGACCGGAGGATCCGGGTTCGCGGCCAGCCTCAGCTACCTAGTGAGGCACTCCGCAACTTAGTGAGACTCGGTTTCAAAATAAAGAATAAAAAATGGGGCTGGGGGTATAGCTCGGAGGTAGAATGCCCCTGAGTTCAATCC